>JANRFK010004440.1:10319316-10332459 GCA_030068395.1 Apalone spinifera | reverse complement strand
TGGCAGGGTCAGGCCAGAGGGCTACTGCAGAGGGGGGGAAAGGCAGCCCCAAAAAGGTAAAAACCTGCAATTAGAAGCAGAGGGCTGCAGGGCAATTAGATGCAGCTGGGAGGGAGATGGCTCAGGCAGATTGGGGCCAGCTGACTCCTCTGCTGGCTGAAGGCCTTTAAAAGCCTCAGCAGTTGGAAGCGAGGAGGGTGAGAGGATGGAAGGGAGGTGAAGGAGAAACAGGGAGCAAGTCATACCTGCACTAGAACAGAAACAGGCAGAGAGTCTGAGGCAGCATGGCCAGGCTCCCTACCACAGAGATCTGCTGCAAACCCCAAACTCTGGGGTTGGGAGCGAGAGGCTAGTCCCAGCTGTGGCCAGTGTAAGAGGGGCCCTTGCCACGGGCAGTCACCCCAGGAGACACCGTGTATGAAGCCGAGCCCTAATCTCTGAGCCAACACTGAAGGTCTCAGTTCAGACAATAGCGATGTGCTTCAAGCAAAGCCATCTGTTGCCTACACAGTGGGCACTTTCCTGTAGAGGCACAGATGTCCCTGTAGGTACAAGCAGGCATGAGAAAGTACTGGGCAGGCCAGGAGCCTGTGGGCAAGTGAGGGGGAACATGACTGGGCAGTGCAGCTTCCCTCTGTGCCACACACATGCTGGATGTGGCAGTGACAGCATCCCAGAGAGAGGACTTCTACCCCTGCCCAATGGAGCTGGTGTGTGTGTGTTGAAGGAGGTGTGTGAGAACAGGAGATGTTGCTTGCTGGGGAAGGTGGTACTGGGGTCTCCTCTTTCTCCCCCAGTAGTTCCCAGGCAGGAGATCAGTGTCCTTCAAGAGTGCGGGTATGACTGTGTGTTTCCATGACTCCAGCCTCCTTAATGGGGGCTTGTTGTGGGAAGGTATCCCACCACGGAGTCTGGAATAAGGTAGGCCTGTGCAGGAACCTTGTGGGAATGAGCAACTGATTCCTGTATGAGAACCTCATGGGGCTAGGTGCTCCAGACTGGCACTCCAGCCTATGCATGTGGGTGGACATGTTGTGCAAGCCGAAGGCCAAGTCAGGAGTGCTAAGCCCCTTGCAGCCAGTGCCTGCCCCCACGTATAGATAGGAAAAGTGATGGAATTCAGCTGAACTACCTTCCCCAGCCTCATCCGAGCCTTGGGAGACAGCCTGGGAGGGGGACTGGCTCCAGGGAGATGACTACCTCCTGGCTAAGGATGTTAAGTATCGTGTAATTCACTAATTGAATAGTCAATGCATTTTTGCATTTACTATTTGATTAGACAACAGAGCGGTGCCACATGGAGCCCAGGATCAGCTTTGTAGCGCTGCCCTTCGAAGAATCCCTGCCTCCCCCCTCTTGCTCTATTTGATAGAGACAGCAAGGGGGGAAGCAACCAGTTGACTATCCAATAAGCAAATGCTTAACATCCCTACTCCAGGCTGGCAGGCACAGGGTCAATGCTAACTTGCTCCTCCTCCTCCTCCACAGCCCAGCCACCCTCCTATAGAATGATGGGCATGTCCAGGCTGGACTTGACAGTGGGCGGGAGAGGTGACTGGCCCTTCTCCCAGGATGCCATCCAGCTGCACATAAACGGCAGGTCTGGGGTGCTGGCCCAGAGTGGGAACTTTCTTCCCTGGCCTTGGTATAGGACTGCCTCAGTTCTTTTATCTTCATCTGCACCTGATTTAGCGTGTGGATGTGCCCTTCTGGGCCAGGCTGGCAGCCATCCGGCTGTAGACATACACATTTCTATGCCTGGTGCGGAGATCCTGGGGGTTAGACTCCTCTCCCCAGATGTCTATGAGATCTAGGATCTCTGCACCAGTCCAGGCCAGTGCCATTTCTCTCAGGGGCTTCTGAGCTGGCTGCAGCTGCGCTTGCAGCTGTGGGAGGCTCAGAGAGAGTGTTGGGGTCTGCCATGGCAGCAATGAAGGCTGTGCAGGGTGCTGCTGTGTGGCATGTGGCTAACAAGGCCAGTGTGGTGCCATGAGCCCTTTCCTTTATGCCTGCAGCTTTAAACCCTGCAGAAGGGAACCCATAGTTTTCAGGGGTGTGGACAGAGTGGCCACCAGGGCAGCTATGAGAGGCCCTGGAGGCCAATTATTTCAAAACAGCAATAGCTGAGTGTCTACACTAACCATATTTTGAAATAGGCATTATTCCTTGTAGATTCAGGGGTTATTATTTCACTATAACAAACCCATTATTTCAAAATTATTTTCAAATAATGGGCTTGCTGTGTGGATGCTCACCTTGTTGTTTCAAAATAACTCCGTAGTGTAGACATGCCCTGAGAAATTGTCTCTTATGTGCTACAGCAGTCAAGAGAAGCTGGTGATGCAAGACTTAACAGCCCTCTGGCAAAGGGATCTTATGACTTCCCTTCTTTGGTTATAGAAAGGACACATTCTTTTGAGTCAGACTGAAAATAATACAGATAAAATGAGTTTGTATAAAATGCTTTATTAAAAAGATCTGAGTAACTCATTACAAAAGGTGAAAAAGTATTTACAGTAACTGCTGAAATATCCAGCACTCCAGCAATCCATCCAGGAACAGTCATGAATTATAACAGGAGAAAAGCTTTACATAGACTACAAGAAAACTGCACTGTTTGGGCACATAGTTGAGTGTTCTTCAGAATTTGAGAGTGATCTCTCTGAAGTGTAGGAACTAGTCATGGAAGCTGTTTTCAAACTCCATCTCAGATTAACAGGTTCTAGGCTATTTTAACAGTTTATAATTAGTAGACCTGCACCTAAACATCACTATAGGAGAGTAAGCATGGAGCAGAATTAATAGTCAGAATGTGAAGGAATGAAAAATATTTGCCAGTCATGTCACTTCTGAGGCATCTATCTATCTTCTCTGGCTGCAGGAGGAAATTCTTTGATTTGCTTTTCTACCCCTATTTTCCATCTACAGAGAAAGGGAAATAGGGGAAATGAATGCAAGCCGGGGAAGAGAGGAGGTAATGAAAACATGAAGGAGGACTACTTAGTTGTGCTGATTTTGGGGAGGGGGGGGCGAGGGGGCGGAACTGAGGCTAGATCTAAACTACAGTCCATCAGAAAAAGCTACGCAAACTGTGCTCTACAACTTGCATAGCTTTTTCTGATTGCTTTTCCTCTTTTGGAAGAGCCCTTATTCTTCATAGAACTAGGTATACAGGGCTCCCCGAAAAAATGCGTTTGCTCTTCCGCAAAAAAAGCGGAAGAGCAAACACGTTCTCTGGATGCAGTGGAGTTTTTCTGGGATACCTCTGGACGTATCCGGAGGGACAATAAATACATTCCTTAGAGTGGAGATAGAGGAGAGGACAAACCTATGTGGAGTGGGCTATCTAAAAACCATAATGTTTCAGGGAAATATGCTGTAGGAAGATAATCTTTTATTCTTAGCATTAGCAGAGACTCAGTTGCTGCTTAAAAGGGATCAAAATAATTGCTGTTCAGATGGATTGTAAAACACGCACAAGATAGACACACACTACAATGGTAGGAAACAACAGTCTTAGGAGTGAGACACTACAATCCTAGAAGTCTTTTAGCATCTTCACTCTGTGCCATGAGAGTTTCACTAGCATACTTCTGGAGAAGCTCCATCTTCTTTCTCCGGACAAGAGCTTCCTCAATCTGTAAACACAAAATATAAAATCATTCAACCTTTCATTTCAATCACTCAAACCCAGAGATTCTAGATCAGGCAAAAATGAAACCAGTCTGTGAAGGCTGGAAGAAGCGGGCCTTTTAAGAGAAAGTGTTACAGGTTGTATCTTTCTGGTCCAGTACCCTCGGGACCCGACTAGGGATGTTAAATATCAGTTAATTGAATAATCAATTAACCTCATGAATTTTTATCGGTTAGTTGACTAGTCTATAATCCCTGGGGACGAGGCTGGCAGCCAGTGCACTCCATCCCCACTCCTGAGGAGCCCCGTCACTCCACGCTGCTGCCTCTGTATCAGAAGCAGCAACATGGGGTGCCAGGCAGCAACAACCTCTGTCCAGGGAAAGGGGTGGGGCTGAGGTCCCAGACCCTGCACGAGCCAGAACTGAGCCAGGCCGCCTGCCTGGCTTCTAATGCACTTTAAATGCAGAGCTGCAGCAGGGATAGGTCCCAGCCTGATAAAAAAGTTACTGGCGGGGGGGAAAGAGAGGAGAGGAGCACGGAAATGCATGTAGTCTATAACATTAACCAATAAGCAAAAGCTTATAAGTTAATCAACTACACTATTACATCCCTAGGGGGACTGACACTGACAGTGGGACCCTGGGGCAGGCATTGCATCTGCAGCCACTTTGACTATTTCCCTGAGCATCCTCCTTCCCCCCCCCCGAGCTTGAAAACCACCAACGAGCTATTTGCAGCACTCCGAAAGCTATGGAGGGTGAGAGGAGTTGCTGAGCATGGGGCCCCCGTAGGGATCCCCAACCACAGATGTTGCTGGACAAAGGAAGTAAAGGTCTAACTTGGACTATGCAGGACAGCAGCAGTGTTAGTAGTAATAGTAGTATTCATATTGCTCGCAATGTTCACCTAAAACTGTGCTAGTCATCAAAGGTTATCATTGAAATGGAAGAGACTGATGACTTTAGAACTTTGCAACTGCACAATAATACTTAAAAAGTCTCTTTGAACAGACTCATTTGCCATTATACTGAATAAGATGATCGGCTCAGAACTCTGACTAGATAAAGTAATTCAAGTGAGCCAATTTCCTATTTCAGAGCTTTTCAATAAGGCAAGATGCACAAACAACAGCTCTAAAAAGTAGGCTAAATCCATACCACAATAGGTTAATTTGTATGTTTGCTCTTAGTTTCAAAGTCGGACAGCAAGACTAATTAATTATTTTAATAAAAGAAAACTGCCTGCATCTTTCCCTGTCTTAAAATTACCAACTTGTTCTCCACAAAAATCACAGGATTAAACATCCTCATTTGAACTCTAGAACTCTTAAACACATGCAACAATTTTTTAGTGAGATAGTCCTTAGCCAAAGTGTAAATCTGAACTACCAAACACGAGAATGTTCAGATCCTGTGTTTTGGTCTGACCCAAGCTCTAGTATTGTACAAGTTTTGTGCATAAATTCCAACTGTACATAAAAATACGAATTTTTCATTATTTAAAAAGTTTGCCAAGGAGAAGTTCTGCATTTGCCCTAAGGTTATAAATCAATAGGGGCAATTCCACTTGTTTTTACAGTTAGTATTGTCATCTATTTCCCCCCCTCTAACTATTCTCTCTGAAAGTCAAATATGACCATGAGTACAAAACAAGTGAAAGATTGTACATTTAAAAAGTTCATTCAATTCCAGAGGATGATCATAAATTACAGACACTAATTTTTAATTAAAAATAACTTTCTCTTCAGCTCTAATGCTAGACTGCATTAGACAAACCCATTAAAACAAGGAAAGGATGGTTTCGTCATTAGAAATCACTAACTCTTGCTTAGATCAACTTGAGAGAGAACTTTTCCATTTGACAAATGGAATCCCAGTATAATTTCCCTTGCCTACATCAGGTGCCCTGTCCTGACTGTTCTTCACAGTGTTGTGTTCACTGAATCAACAGCAGTATTTCTCTCCCCTATAATTTTGCCATCTCAGTTTAGCATAGATTATCACTCCGTATCAAGAGCTTCATTTGGGTCTGTTACTGTTGTCCTTGCTTTCCCTGGTGCCAAGCATGATGGGGTGAGGCAGAGGCACATCTAGTTCTAGATAACCATAAACTGGGTGAGATGTCTCAGGAGATGTTAGGATAAACCACTAACGTACCCTAGAACACAGTTTCAAAAGTGACCGATTTCAGGCTCATCTAACTAGGGCCATTTTAAAAAATAGTTACTTGTTTCCCAAAACAAAGCAATAAAAATAGAGAGAGATTTAAAGGTTAAGAAAAAAGGGCAGATATCAAAAACTCTAAAGTAGGGCTGACAAGTGATTTTAAAAAAATCTCAATTAATCGCACTGTTAAACAATAACAGAATACCATTTAAATATCTGTGGATGTTTCCTACATCTGGCATGTAAATATCTTGCAGCGCCAGCTACGACAGTGCCATTTGAATGCCTGTTCTCACTTTCAGGTGATACTGTACACAAGAAGCAGGCAGGGCAGCAGTTGCTCCTAGAGTTCCCCACTCCAACGCAGGGAGGCACCTGCTCCCCAGGCTCCTGCCCCTGGCCCCCCACAAGGCAGCAGCTACTCTTGGGGCTCCCTGCCTCTGCTGCCCAGGCCTACTGTTCCTAGGTTTCCCTGCCACCCCATAGGGAACGGGGCTGCAGTCTTTCCTAGAGTTCTCTACCCCCAGGCCGCTGGCCCATGGGCTGCCACCAACCAGACTGGCTCCCTTCCCAGCCACTCCGAACTACTGTGCCCAGGGCTCTCTGGTCTAGAGAGACGAGAAGGTCTCAGATCAGAGAGTTTCAACCTGTATGTTGATTTACACACGACTTTTTAAAGACTCTCAGATGAAAGCATTCAAAACTACACGGGTTATGTTCCATAACACCCCTAGAAAGTGAAACATCCCCATTTGAGAGATGAGTGAACGGAGGTGAAGAGCTTAAATGATTGCCACAGCGAGCCAATACTCAGGAAGAGAACCAAGAGTCCTGCCCCTTAACCAGTAGAATACACTTACTATAATAGGATGCCTGCTACAAAGTAGGTCCCACAATGTAGCAAGCAGAAAATGGTCATGTGTGCCTTTGTTTTCCTGTTATTTCTTACCTCTTGTTGTGATGGCACTGGAACATGAGCAATGAATTTCTGCTGGCCTTCTTCACCTTCTTTTTCTTTGCCGCTTTCTTCATCAGACTACAAAATTAAAGAAGTTTTAACAAGTTTATTTTGCTGTTTCCATCAACAGGGCACTATAGCTAAACTTCACTGATTTGCAGTAGTGAAGGCAACACCAAGACAAATTAGTGAGGCTTGTGAACTACAAAGCATTGGGGGCAAAACACTATAGGAGGCATTACCCTCCAAAGAGCAAAGGGAAAGTACCACACCACCCAGATCCTGCTACTTAAAGTCCTAAAACAGAATTGCTTATGTTGCTCTGTACCAGGTGCTATTCCCTGTGCTGCTAATGTATGGACGTGAGGCCACGTTCTTACTTTTCCACAAATTTCTCAGCTAGAGCAGTGCAGAGTAGCCAGTTAACTCAGACTGGGGATTAGGGGCCTTTACGGAGATATCCATGTCATTCTTCTGTCGAGTGACTGATCCCTCACTTTCCTCCCTATAGCAGAGATGTAAGCGACTAGTCGACTATCTGATAAAGCATAGTCGCCTAACTAGTTGCTTCTCCACCCCCAGTGCTGCCTCTATCAAAGGCATCAAGTGACAGAGGCAGCAAGTGGCAGGGGAGCAGGAGCCAGTGCTGGGGGGAGCCGGCTTAAAAACCAGTTCCAACCAGCACCATCTCCACAGGGGGCAGGGGAGGTAGAAGGGTAGCGGGGACTAGGTGCGAGCCAGTAATCAGCTGTCCTGGCTCGCACCAGGTCCACCATGCTGCACTTCAGCCTTTTAAAATGTATTAAGAACATGCTGGCTCTTAATAAGTTTAAAAGGTAGAGCCACAGAGGGGTTAGCGCCCGGCTGGGAACTAATCACGCTGCAGCTCCCCCGCTTATTGACTAAATCAACTGGACAAGGGAAATTCCATCGACTAGTCAATTAGCTGATTAAACTAAATTTAACATCACTACGCTATAGCTGGGCTCAATGTAGTCATGGGAGATAGCATAGATATAGACAGAGCAATGGAGGAACAGACAAGCAAAACTTTGTCAGATGGACTAGTTCCTAGTACAGGCCCAGCAAAGCATTGTGCAAGCAATAAGAGTATTCTTCTGCAATGCTGTTGACCTCCCAGGAATAGAAGATAGCAAGAGCCCTACCTCAGGATCTCAGTGTGGGTTAGGGTTGGAGCGACATGCACACCCCACACTGCGCTGCAAGAAGCATGATGTCACACCACTACTCCAGCTTGTTAACACCAATAGGACCTTGCTAATCTGTGCTTCACAGAAGAGCAAAGCTGGAAGATGGTTTTGTAGTACATCAAAGTGTGAATAAGTGAAGTTCTACTGTACGCAAAACAACTAGCTTCAATAAGTTCAACTACAGACACTAAACATTCTGCACACTGTTCTATGTGTACTGATAAATAAAAACTGTTCAGAAAGATTCTTCATCTCAAATGCCATTTTAAAAAATCAATATCCGCAGCTACTGAGAGTTCTCCAGAAATAAAAAAAACTCAAAAGTAATCATCTTACTTGGTTTTCTTTCCAATCATAGGAAAAAGCCTTCCCAGGCTGCTGACTTGGGTCACACACTAAACAGGACTTAAAATAAAAATAGTCCCATTCTAGTGTTAATTTGTATCAACCACAAACACCCCTGCAGAGAATATGGAGGATAGTGAAATTCTCCTAAGAACAAAGTAGCCACTCTTCTTCCAAATAATTAATGCGTAAGACATCTAAAGGATGCTCGTGCTACCCAGCCTAACATTAATTACTATAAAAACTTGAGTTTCTTTATTCACTATGGTACCTCATCATCATTGACAGCATAGATGTTTATTTCCTCCTCTTCCTCCTCCTTGTCATTTCCCGCAAGTCGTGCCTCTCTCTCTACTTTCCATTTTTCCATTGCTTCTGCTATCACTGGTTGGAAAAATAAAGTGGCGACACTACATAATTAGATTTAAAAGTAATGTCAGACAAGAAAGCTTGTTATAGAACTGATGCTAATTCTTCTGAGCTTTTGTATACAGACTTACCACACACTTGTGGGTTTTGCCTATGAAAGCTCACGATACTATATATTTCTGTTAGTCTCTAAGGTGCTACAGAAATATTAGTTTTTTTCAAGTTATAGATTAACATAGTTACTCTTCTGAGACTTGTAACAGTCCTGATCAGATCCCCAGGGTTTGAACCTGGGACTAGGGACATTAAATCCTGTTTAAACCCATTAAGGGTGAGGCTTACCATCTCTACCTGGGACCTCTCAATTTAAAAAGCATGAGCTTCTACTGATTGAGCAAAAGGATTAGGTCCACTAATTCAAAGGCAGAGGCAAACAAACAAGTAAATGTAAATATCCACCAAATGGAGACCAAGTCATACTTCGTGTGAACTGTTTTCTAACCAGGCCAAAATTTGGACATGACCAAGCTGTTAGACTGGCTATAGAACATGGTTAATGACTCAACCACCATATTAGAATGGTGTTGAAACGAGATGCAGGAAACCCCGTTCTAAATGGATTCCATACCACAGCTGTATTTGTAGTGCAAGCAGGCTGTTAAGTAACTGAGTAAAGACTGCAAGGCTAAACCACGTTCTGCTTGACTCAATTTTATTTTCTTCATTTTATAGTCTAGCCAAATGAAATGTATTTTTATTTAAAGTAACAGGAACAGGTTGTAGAGATTTCATGTTGTGGATAGCCACTCTTGGGTTACTATACATGGGGCACAGAAACTTGCAAATGCTAATGCACCTTTAACATAAAAGCAGCTGGGCTACTTCAAGTTACAAGGAGTGTGGACATTACACCACTCCTCATTTCTTCATGTCTTTACCTGATATTGCAGCCTTCACATTAGGGTCCACATCTATCTCAAATCAGCCTGCATATATCCTGCCAGGACTACCAAAATATGCAATGAGAGCCCATCTGCACCATTCAGTGTTAGTCAGTCTCCTAGCAAAGAAGACACCAATGTCTCTAAAAAACCCACAAATTTGCTAATAGCTTTCTTATCATGCAATTAGTTACAATACCCAGAAGGCAGAAATTTCTCATATTTGACAGCAACAGTGGAATTACTAGCCCCTCTTTAGTCATGTAAATAAATAAAACTATGGAAACTGACCATGATCATTTAGCTGTGCTGCTGTGTGATAGCATAAATGGTGAAAGACAGCTACTGCCAATTAGAAAAGTTCAAGTATTGTATAATCATTTAATTCTACATTTCATATGAGCAGAGCAGAAGAGCACCTGGATGATGTCTCTTAACTGGAGACCTTTTAAGATTCTTTTAACAGGAAAAAAAATAAGATCTCATGTGTTACTGCTTTGGGAAAGTGTCACATTTTTTTCCCTCCCAATGTATCTGAATCACCCATACAAACAATTATGGTCTTACACAAGCTTTTGAAATACACTATTATTAACCGTGGTTTGCAACTTATCATTTAAACAGCTTTTGTTTGATGATTGGAGGATAGCTAATATGATGCCAATTTTTAAAAAGGGCTCCAGAGGTGATCTGGCAATTACAGATTGGTTGAAACTATAGGAAAGAATAAAATTGTCAGACACACAGACAAACATAATTTATTGGGGGAAAGACTCAACATGATTTTTGTAAAGGGAAACCAGGTCTCATCAATCTACTAGAATTCTTTGAGGGGATCAATAAGCACATGCATAAGGGGATCCAGTGGACATAGTGTACTTAGATTTGCAGAAAGCCTTTGACAAGGCTCCTCACTAAAGATTCTTAAAGTAAAGCTGTTATGGGATAAGAGGAAAAGTCCTCTCCCGGACTGAAAGCTGGTTAAAGATAGAGAACAAAGGGTAGGAATGAATGATCAGCTTTCAGAATGGAGAGAGGTAAATAGTGTTGTTCTGGTGTGTACTACACCCAGTCCTAACCAATTCATTCATAAATGATCTGGACAAAAGGGTAAACAGTGAGGTGGCAAAATTTGCAGAGGACACAAAACTACTCAAGATAGTTAAGTCCCAAGCAGACTGTGTAGAGCTCCAAAAGAATATCACAAAACTGGGTGACTGGGCAACAAAATGGCAAATGAAAGTCAATGTTGATAAATGCAAAGTAATGCATATTGAAAAACATAATCCCAACTATACATATAAAATGATGGGGTCTAAATTAGCTGTTACTACTCAAGAGAGGGATCTTGGAGTCACTGTGGGCAGTTATCTGCAGTGGCTGTCAAAAAAACGAACAGATTGTTGGGAATCATTAAGAAAGCGATGGAGAATGTCTTCTTGCCTCTGTATAAATCTGTGTGCAGATGTGGTCACCTCATCTTAAAAAAAGATATCTCAGCATTGAAAAAAGTTCAGAAAAGGGCAACAAATAAGGGTAATGGAACAGCTGCCATATGAGGAGAGATTAACAAGACCAGGACTTTTCAGCCTAGAAAAAGAGATGACTAAGGGGTTGAAGATATGGTAGAGATCTATAAAATCATGAATGGTGTAGAGAAAGTGAATACAGAAAAGTTATTTAATCCTTCTATAACAAGACTAGGGGACAAATGAAATTAATAGGCAACATGTTTAAAAAACAAAACAAAAAAGAAGTGTATCCGCCCCAGCACCACAATGCATAGTCAAGCTGTGGAACTCCTTGCCAGAGGATGTTGTGAAAGCCAACACTATCAGAGTTAAAAAAAAGAGCTAGATAAATTCATGGCGCATAGGTCCATCAATGGCCATTATTCAGGATGGGCAGGGATGGTGTTTACTAGAACCTGGGAATGGGTAACAGAGGAAAGATCACTTGAGGGCTGCCTGTTCTGTTCACTTCCTCCAGGGCACCTTACATTTGACTGACAGTGGCCAGATACTATGCTGGTCTGACCCAATATATTTATTCTTATACACCAAAAAGGTTAAATATCCAAAAATATGATTTTCCTAAATCAGCCAAACTAATGAACTGCCCATCAAAACAACCTTCTTCAAGTATTCCATAATCATGAATCCCCAACTCATTCAAAAGAAGCTAGAGAAAACACACTCCTTACAGTATGCTCTAAAAGCCAACAAACGTTACCTTACATGAACCAATTCAATTCCTTACGTCCCTCCTTTCAAACCAAGGGGCTTGGGCGTCTCAATTTATTACAAATGGTAGGGTCACGTGGGGAGAAACTTTCTTTGGCAGTCATGTGAATCCAGTATATTGCCCCTCCTGTCTGTAGCCAGTGAAGCCAAGATACAACACTAGAAGTTTCTAATGTTTGCAGCAGCCCCATTGCCCTCAGATCCTGTTCTCACTCTAATGCTTCACTCCTCCCTCTATATCTGGGCTCCCAGCACCTTCTTGTTCCCATTTATTGCCATCTTCCACCCACATTAGGCTCTATCCCACAACGCTCCACCAGTTGCTACACCAAGTCCTACAAAAATCTGACCCACTCCTTTCACTGTGCTCTTCCACTAGTCCCTCCACAGAGGGTCTAATCCCATTCTTGCAAAACGCTTCGGTCCCACACTGGCAGTGGCAGCCCATTCAGACGCCAATGTTGCTGCCTTTACCGGCTCCCCTTGTACACCTAGCACCCTCTCACCACTGCTTGATCACCACCTTCTCCCTTGTATCATCTGGATCTATTCTTACCTACTTCTTCCCCTTCACATTCTTTTTCAGCACCAAGAAGGAAGCCAAATTATGCTGACCCCGGGTTTGCAACAAACCCCCTGATTTCAGTCACTAACACTAGAAGCAGTGTAGTATCAAGGAAGCTAGGCAACAGCCTGCAGTCTTTAGAGGCTCTCTTAACACAGTTCTCCCTACTGCACAGCTTTCAGCATTTCTGTGCAGCTGAAACTGCAGGGAGTGAAGATAGATCAGGCTTTGCGGCTGAATTTGGGAGCTGTGTATTGTGCAACATGGGAACTGCTCAAACACATTACAACCAAATGTTTGCTCCTATCTGCAGCAGAACTTTGGCAAGTTGAGTACACAGCCTGGATTAGCATTTATGGTAAGATCAGGTTACAGAGTGGCAATCTGAAAAGAACTAACTAACTCTGCAGGAAAAACAAGCCTTCAAGTTCGAAAGAAAAGGCTGTCATTAGGGACTTGAAAAAAGGGTGAGTTTAACCCAAACTCCCAATGCATCAGCTGTGGCTCTCACACCATCATTTGACTCAGCTGAAGTATGCAGTGAAGGTGCCTCTCCACATTCAAAGACTGAGATAAGAAAGGAACAAAGTCAATGGAATAATATCAAGTCACAGATTAACTAAAAACTACACAGATAATCAATTCAAGAAGGTAGAAACCGAGACTTATGAACCTAAATATTTATGGAAACCAAATTAAGTCAGAGAGGA
>JANRFK010004440.1:10295242-10315320 GCA_030068395.1 Apalone spinifera | reverse complement strand
CTCAGTTCCGGCTCATGCTGGGTCCAGGGGGTCACATCCCTCCCATCCACCCCTGGACAGGGGCTGCCCAGGGACTACAGAACAGTCGACTAACTGATAAGAATTCATGAAGTTAATCGACTATTCAATTAACCGATATTTAACATCACTACTTCAAACCCAAAGTCTGTGTCCAAAGTCTGACAGCGTGAGATTTAGAACCTAGATGTCCTGACTCCCAGTCTTGTGTCTCTTTCATCAGCACTTATTAGCTCCAGGGGAAAGATATCCTTGCCACTAGACACTTGTTTGGAAGCAGATGGATGAAAGAGAGATTGCACCCCCTCTTTAAATGAAAATATGCTAGTTTTCCTGAATTTTATTTTTGCGTAACTAAGTCAAAGATTGCCAAAGTTTTACATTGAAATTTTAGCAAGAAACATCCAGAAAGAGTAACTCAAAAACATCTGCTGCCCTTGACTATCCTTTTCAATAGGAGCAAAGAAGTTAAATGGAACAACAAAAAACACATTCCTGGAGAGAGTTCAACTAAGGGCAATAAAAATGATGAGGAGGCTGGAGCACATGATTTATGAAGAGAGGCTGAGGGAACTGGGCTCAGTCTGCAGAAGAGAAGAGCAAGGGGGGGATCTGATAGCAGCCTTCAGCTGCCTGAAGGAGGGTTCCAAAGAGGATAGAGACAGGCTGTTATCAGTGATAACAGATGACAGAACAAGTAGCAATAGTCTCAAAACTGCACAGGGGAGATCTAGTTTGGATATTAGGAAAAACTGTTTCACTAGGAGAGTGGTAGAGCACTGGAACGGGTTGTCTAGGGAGGTGGTGACATCCATTTTTAGAAGATTTTAAGGCCAGGCATGACAAAGCCCTGCTTGAGATGGATTTAGTTGTGGCTGATCCTGCTTTAAGTGAGGTGTGGGAGGGGAGGGGGAGAGAGGGAGTTGGACTAGATGATTTCCTGAGATCTCTTCCAACCCTAATCTTCTATGATTCCTATCAAAGAGCATTACAGTACATCAAAAAATAAGCATACTATTCATTCACTGTAGGTAAAACTATGTACAATGAAGATCTACAAAATACCTAAGGAAAAAAAAAGCAATGAAGCATTTTAAAGAAAAGGATAAAAACAAAACAAAAACACACCACACGCTTCTGCTCTAGTAACCCTCTTCAAATTATAGATTACATGTAACAAGCTGGGGTCACCAGAAACAATCTTAAATGAAGCTGCACCCAGTTGATATAGGACATTTTTGATCTCACATACCTTGCTTTTCATGTTCCTGTTCCAATGGCTCCAAGACACCATCATCTTCATCCCTGTAGCCATAATACTCTGCATCAATTGCTTTCATGAGCTCAGCTCGAGTCTTCCTTGGAGGAGGGAGGGCTGAAGGAACAAGTGATCATCAAACTCTCAACCATACCCCCTCCAAAAAAAGATTGTACTAATATCAACAGCTGCTCCTGCCCTCATCAACCCTGTACCACTTGCCAAGCAAGGCAGACTAATTTAAAAACTAAAATGGCCACAAACAGCTGTCACTAGTATTCAAAGAACTGCTATGTTCTTCTCTGGGCTGCATTCAGACTGGCTGTTCTCAGACCATCATCCTAACCCTTCGCATTTCCATCAGCTTCCACTTTCTGGCAGTTTTCTTTCGGTTGATACCAGCCTCATTGTCAATAAGTGCTTCTGGCAAGTAGTTTTTCTTTGGGTAGTACAATCCCTACTTCAGCACCGGATGACAATATCTAAAAATTGACAGGGAAATCCCACATAACCCTCTGTAATTATGTCTACACTGCAATGAAAACAAACACAGCTGACCCATGTCAGCTGACTCAGACACACAGGTTCGGGGGCTATAAAACTGCAGTGCAGAGATTCAGGCTAGGGAACACTGCATGAGGGAGGATACATCCCAGAGCCCATGTGCCAGCCTGAGCCCAAACCTCTACACTAAAGCCCTGCAGTTTGAGCACTTCTATGAGTGTTTTATTGTAGCACAGATGTACACAGGGGGATTCTGGAACAATGCTTCCTTAGAAAAAGTGTAAAACACAGTTTTATTTTTCAGCTTTTAGGTCCAAGTGCCTCTTGACACATTATGCAGCATTTATTCCTAAGAATGGCTAGGACTAGGCAGGAAAGGCTGTTTTAGGATGGTGGGGAGGTTGAGGGAAAGAGTGCAGTGGGGGGAGGGCCTGGAGCAGAAGGGAGGGTTGAACAGCCCCTGGCAAAATGAGAAGTGACATGCATTTATAAAAGGGCATGTGTGAGGTACATGCTGATGCACATAGCACTATGAGAGCTGTGCACTCCCTCTGATTCTTTATGTTCCTTTTGCACCCAATCATGGAACATTTTGTGTTGAGAAGTCATGATACAGAAGGGGAATCAAGTGCAACACATTTAATCTTATTCTTGGGTCCATGGTTAGTGCACATGCCAGATTTCAATCTTGTAACCCACTGAGGAGGGCCACTCATGAAGCCTGTTCTACTATCTTAGGTTGAATTACAGAGATAAGTATTAGAGGGGTAGCCGTGTTAGTCTGAATCTGCAAGAACAACGAGAAGTCCTGTGGCACCTTATAGACTAACAGATTTATTGGAGCATAAGCTTTCATGGGCAAAGACCCACTTCGTCAGATGCATGTAGTGGAAATTCTCCTACAGGTTTTTGTGTATTGCCATTCCTGATATCTGATTGGTGTCCATTTATTCTTTTTGGCAAAAATCTGTAGGAGAACACTTCAATCTCCCTGGACACACAGTAGCAGATTTAAAAGTAGCCATCCTGCACCCAAAAAAAATTAAAAAACAGACTTCAAAGAGAAACTGCAGAGCTACAACTTATATGCAAATTTGATACTATCAGTTTAGGATTAAACAAAGACTGAATGGCTAGCCAACTACAAAAGCAGTTTTTCCTCTTTTGGTATTCACACCTCTACATCAGCTGCTAGAAGTGGGCCTCATCCTCCCTGTCTGAACTGACCTCATTATCTCTAACCTTACTCTTGATTGGAACTCTTTTCCTATGCCTGTATACTTCTACCTGCCTCTGGAATTTCACTACATGCGTCTGATGAAGTGGGTCTTTGCCCACGAAAGATTATGCTCCAATAAATTTGTTAGTCTACAAGGTGCCACAGGACTGCTCATTATTACAGAGATCATCACTGATCACTTATTTGTTTTACTGATTGAATAATTGTCTCTTAAAAAAAAAAAAAAGAGTGACTGAGATAGATTACATAGGCCATTAATCAGAAACTCTATGTATACTGCATTACAGTTATTGATCAATGGTGTATCTAGTTTACGAGACAGATGAAAGCCAACTCATATAAATCATAGTATATTTATCTTTTTCTTTGACTACAAAATTAGTTTCCTTAAGCATTATAGTGAATGCAAGAAGCAACTTTTCATAAAGATTCAGTCAATATGAAACAGAGCAGAGAGTTGAATACAGGCAAAATATTTTAACCGGACAGTGTCTTACAGTTTTAACCAAAGGTTAGTTTTATGAGCTTACAGGCATGCCATTCTGACCTAGAAAAGTAGCATGCCCCTACTTCATACTAAGAATGCAAAACAGAGAAAGAGAGAGACGACCAGACACTCAATTTTTCCTTTTATCTTCCTGTCCACGTTTGAAATACAAAACATTTGAGTGACTATTCATTCTGCTTTGTGAGTGCAGAAAAAACAATTTTATTAAATACCAGCGAAGATAATCACGGCTGTGATAGAATAGCCATGTAAATAAATGGGTTTCTTCTCAGTCAAGGAAAGAGCTTTTAATGGATGGCAACTTAGCTATAATGAGTTAAATGTTTGACTAAATGGATCACTAGCCTAATATGAGCACCAAGAGATTCTTTTTCTCCACTTCCCCTAGGATTCACCATATATTTCAGATGACACATTTTGTACAACAGGAAAGATGTTAAGGTACGTCTACATTTGCATCCCTAGTTCAAACTAGGGATGCAAATGTAGGCAACCGAAATTGCTAATGAAGCGGGGATTTAAATATTAGTTTGAATCAAACCCCTTGGTTTGAACTAACATTACTCCTCAAAAAATGAACTAGCGGCCCGGAGCGCACTTCCTGGTTTGAATCAGCTGGCAATCGGAATAGCGCACGGGCGAGATTATGCTAATGAAGCACGGAATATTTAAATCCCTGCTTCATTAGCAATTTCGGTTACCTACATTTGCATACCTAGTTCGAACTAGGGTGCAAGTGTAGACGTACCCACCGAGAAATTACTCTGATATTACCCTGGCTGAAAGCGTCACAATTTTGAAGCATTAGAAACTTCGTTTCTATGATAGTCACCCATCACTACAGAAATAACAAAACTCTGAAAAGCAGATAAAGTTACTTACGTTCCTTTTCAAAGAGCTCTCTGACACCTGGTAAATCTTTAGCAGCTCCAAAGTATTTGTAACCCCTGTTTCCTGGAACTTCCTTTCCTTCGTGATCTAGCATTTTAGGACCAACTCTCTTAAAAAAAGAGGCAGATAAAAATCATTTTGCTCCCATCCATTGTCATTTTTCCTTCCCTATATTAATTAGCATTATCCATGCTCTAGTTTACTAGGCTAAAAAAACTGCTCTCTATCTGTGTCAGATGATTCTGGAGTAGCAACCCACTCAACAATCTTTTCTTTTTTCCTCCAAAAGAGAAAATGTTCTCTCTTTTACTGAGTACAAAGCAGTTAGAAGGACTGTGCAAAACATGACTCTGACCCACACTCAGACTCACTTACCCCACATGCTGATTTTAGAGCACAGAAACAAAATGGCAATAAAATCCCATATACAAGTTTACTATCTGGGATCCTACATGATTCCTTACCAGTCTATGTTTCAATAAAAGAGGTATATAAATTAGCACAAATTACAATTGATTTTGTGTCAGAGACCTTAAAGTCAAAAGTCAAATGATTCATAACCAGTTAGGGTATTTGCTCTCTGATAAACACCTTTACACACTGACTGACATGATGCAGGACAGTGGCACCACAGAAAGTGACAAATAGAGTCTGTGCATCTTTTTGGATTTTGAACAAAAAGTACAAATAGCCTTAGCCTTATCTTAACAAGTCTATCTTAACCCAGTACTGAAAGAAAGTAATCAAATAGTCATTTTCAGAACCTGGAGAGGGGAGAAAGATAGGACATCACTATTTTATCTAACATGCTATTCAGCATGTTTAGAGGTTGAATAAAATTTGTTAACATTGAAATACCAGACACTAGGAAAAAGCAACCAAATGTGTTTAATACATCTGTTTTATGCACTATGAAACACTGGTCATCCAATATACAACAGATTAAATTTTCTAGTCTTGGGTTGATGGGTTTTCACTTTGCTAGCTATTCACAGTTAACCACAGAGATGTTTGCCAACACAGTTGTTTTATACTTACTGCATAATCAGGACCTCCCAGCTCCCTTATCCGAACCTCCCAGTGCCCTTTCTCTCTTAGGAGTTTATTAATTTCATCATTCAAGTCTCGAATTCTGAATTCACCTAAACCAGCTTGAAGATAAAAAAACCAAATCAGTAAGTTCTTACATTAACCATTTTGGGAATCCTCATTTCTGTCTGTTCCTCTATGGGGAAAGCTCCCCAAACTCCTGTTCGCGATCCACCAGTTTTCTTGCTTTAACCTGAGGCCTTGCCTCATAACTTGTAGTTTGGAGGCTTGAAAGAGTTAACTTAAGCACACTGGCCTGTATGTTAAAATAATTTTGGGAATTAAATGTTTACCTTAGTTTATGATAAACCTGTACTAAAATCAGTTCATCTGATGGAACTGTCAATGTAAATTAATATATTGATTTAGTAACATTGAAGATTGCTTTGTTCTGTTCTGCCTTGATAGAATTGTCGTCTTATTTGAAGTTTGCTTTTGAAATCATCATCCTGTTCTGTGTGTGAAAGAGGTACATGTTCGGTGTGTAAATAAGGTATGTGTGTGGTATGTGAGTAGAAAAGACACCAACAAATTACAAAAGACAGAAATGAAGATGCTAGCATCATCATCCTGAGACTCTGATAGCCGGTGATGACCCTAAAGTGCAAAGGGCATTTGCCTTAAATCAACAAGATACGAGATAAGATGGTGGATGGCTGTTAAAACAAAATGCCAATGATAGAAAACTGTGAAAACAGCCAGTTTATGATTAATGATCCAAGCATGACACAGCAAAGTCCACAGGCCTACATGAAAATCTGTTACTTTAAAAAGTGGGTGAGACCCAAGGGACTTTGGGTTTGTTCTGAAACAAAGGAAGGGTGCCTGACCCTCCTGCCAGGGTTCCCCAGCTGAAGCTCCTGAGCCACTGCCTGACCCCGCTGTTGCCTGGGGTTTCCTGGTCAGAGCTGCCTGGCCATCCTAGCCCTGCTGCTCCCGGGGGGTTTCTCCGCTGTCACTGGTCCTGCTACCAGGGGCTCTCCAGCCACCTGACCTCACTGATACTGGGGTTCCCCAGAAGCCGGGGGGGAGGGGAAGAGAAGAGGGCTCCCCAATGCTGCCTGGCACTGCTGACACTGGGATTCCCCTGCCTAGCCGCTGCTGGCTCAGCTGGGACTCTGTACACCCCGCGTTCTCTCGGATGCCTCCTGCACCTGGGGCTCTCTGGTCCAGCAACAACCATGCTGAACCATGGATGTTGCCAGATCAGAGAGTCCCTGATTTTGGAGGTTGAACTTGTACTGATTTTAACACTGGTTCAGCATTTTTAATAAACGCTGCGTATTGCCTTGTCCTCCGAAAAAGATACTGTTTTTATAAGCAGGGCTCGATGATCGCGGTGAAAGCCACTCACCAGCCCCACACCGCGCATGCGTGGACCGCCGGTGAACGGGGCAACCAGCTGAAATCTACTCGCCATGGGCGAGTAGATAAGTGTATTTGTCGAGCCCTGTTTATAAGCATATCAGCACCTCCTCAGAGAGAATGAACAGGACCAGATACTGACCTTCCTTTTTTTTGGGTAGGAAACTCATTTTTATCTACCCTGCCAGGAAGCAGCATCTTAAACAGGGATCAAAAGTGTCTGCTCACTGGTCAATGACCAGTACTTAGCGTATGTTGTTCCTAAACCCACTAGCCTATCCATTTTTAGTCCTGGCAGGTGATCAGCCATATAATGCTCAGGTGTCATTTAACTTCATTTTTCACCAATATTTATAGTTGAATACTGACACCTAAACATCAATAGTTTCATAAAATGAAATGAATGAAACCTTGAGACAAACTTCAATAGCAGAGTTAGATGAACATTTCTTCTTTATTTAAGTAGACTATTGTAGCTTTTCCTGAAAAAAGAAAGAGGTTCCTAACAGCAGCAGTTGTCATAGCCTCTTAAGTTTCCTAGTACAGATAATCCCAGTGACAATGAAAATTTGTAGTGGTAAATACTTACCAAAAATATTTTTTTTAAATTGAGATATATTCTTAAAAGCACCCACTAAAATCAGGTCAGAATTGATATAAGGGAAAGAGGTAAGATGACAACCACAATGATACAGTTTTAATTAAGGATATTAAGAGGCAGGTACTTGGCTAATTGTATATTAGTCGATAAGGGAAGGTGCTCAGTTCTGGCTCACGCAGGGTACAGGAGCTATCCCCATTGCGGCTCTGCAGTTTAAAATGTACTAGGAGCCGAGCACGCAAGCAGCCCAGCTCTTACTACATTTAAAATGCAGAGCCGCAGTGAGGGTAGCTCCAAGACCCGCCATGAGCTAGGACTGAGCTGGGCTTGCTCAGTGCCAGCTCGTGCCAGGTTCAGCAACCCCAGTCTGCGATACACAGAAAGCAAAGTGAGGGAGGAGGGATGCGAGTAGTCGACTACTTGCTTACATCTCTAGTTTCAGTATCAAACTATTATTGCTAGAAACAAGCGTTATGCACCACTGAAGAAGTGGAGATCCTTGTAGCTCTGGTGTCAGATACTGAGAATTAAAATAGTCACCAGGACCTCTGCCCAGCAGTGCTATTTTGACACTGATACACAAGTTAAAAACAGCACCCAATACGATTTTATAGCTAGGAACATTGCAATAGTGAGTTAAGGGATACTGGAACTGAAGTTTCACGTGAATTAACTGCAGTTAAAAGATGCTTACCATTTTGAATCTGTGCCACTTTCTTGGAAATTTCTCCAATAATCTATTTAGATTAAGACAATTATGCATAAATTAGTTTTTCTTGATGAATCAGAAGTCAGGTTACTTTCAACTGTCAAACCATTCTACATGCTTAAGAGAACTATTTTGAAATATCAATAAGGTATTAAAGTTTTATTTGGGCACTAACATGATTTATAATGACTGAAGTTCTAAAAAAACAGCTGTACTGGAAAATGTATCATCCATGACTTTTTTGTATTGGCATCTGCACCTTTGTTCCAACAATAACCTGTAGTATATTCTTTAACTTTCTGGTCATTAAGTTTAAAATATGACTCGCTATTTTAGCTCAGACCCCAGTCAATACTTAATGTAACTGTTTACACAAAAGCTAAGGAAAATAATTCTAGCAGTAAAGAAATATTAGACTTAGTTCAGTGTTCAGTACAATTTACATTGCATAAATACTTGGCTAAAATTATGCATAATTCCATTATTGGATTATTTATCAGTACATCCTTTACAGTAGTGGTGCTCAACCTTTTTTAATTCACGACTCCCCAGGGCTGGGAAAAATTTTTTGAGCAAAAGCAAAAAAGCAGCAAAGCAAGCAGCAGCAGCACCGGGAACATTTTGTTGTGGCCCCTTTAATTTAAAGCGTCAGTCTGCTCCCCTGCCACTCCCTCCGCATGTACATCGGGCGCCAAGCTGAGAAAACAAAATGGTGGCCGGCCCGGCACTGCATCCCCCGAGGAAGACAGCCGCGACCCCCTTGGGTTGTGCACCGCTGCTTTAGAGAATTAGAAAAGCCTGATGGTCACTGCCTATATACGTCAATGCATACCTGACGCCTCCATTTCTCAGCTTTAGGTAATTCATTACATTCTGATGCAAGAAAAGGTCTTCGTTCCTATTTGGGAGAAAGACATGAACATGTAAAGAAGTGGTGGGGAACCTTTTTTGGGTCTGGGGCCGCCGACCCACAAAAAAAAATTAGTTGGGGGCTACACATAAATGAGAAGTAAAAAAATAAACACTCTCATGGATGTGGCCCCCGACTGAGAAGGAAAAAGACACTCCCTATATTCCCCTTGCATGCCAGAGCTAGGTGGGCCCAAGCTAGTAGATTTTGTGTGCTCCAGCCAACAGCAGGGGGTGGGTTGGGGGAGAAGGGGCTGGAGCACCAGTGCAAACTCCCCAATGCTGGGGGGTAGCCCTGAGACTTGGGGGCCAAATCCAGGCAAGCTAGCAGCCCCATCCGGCCCCCGTCTTAGGTTCCCCACCCCGATGTAAAGCTTCAAACCATCCAATACTGAAGCTTGACATGTTCCAAAAGCAACAGATGTTTTATGTTCTGAGGGTAAAATGGCCTGGTTGTTGCTGGATTAGCCACAGGCAAATCATCTACTCATGTCTCCTTACTCAAGTTTTGTCTGTTTCCATCCCATTTTTAAACGTTTAACATTATAGCCCTGAAGAAAAAAATTATTGAACACAGCCACCAATTCTAGCCCAGCATTTACAAAATAGTGCTTGTTATCTTTTGATTCAAACCCTTTCCCATCATTCTCCAGACCCTGTTCTCTCTATTTTCAATCACTTGGCAATGGTCCAGTGTGGTTCAAGTGTAGCACCCTTTGGACTCCTCTGCTCACATTGGTAGATTTCATTGCTTCTCTCTACATCTCCACATCCTATTGCTGCTGATAGTCTAGTCCATCCTCTAGTTTTCTGCATTAACAACTGCAGCTTCCAATTTTGACCTTTCACCCTTCTGAAAAAGTAATTTTCCTTTTCTGTCACCTTTGTTTATATCATGTCACTGACTTCTGTTATTCCATACATATGTTCATAGTATTCCTCATCTTCAAGTCTCCCCACTTACAATTTGCCACTATCACTCCTCCTACTCTTACTTCTTACCCTCCTTCCATGTCTTACTTTCACATTATGCCACATTTATGTTTTATGTCTCCCTTATGTTTGGAACAGCCTCTCCAAACACACATCAGTGCTTTATCTGGGAAACCCCTGAAAGAACCCCTGTTCTGAGCTTTATTTGCAACTGCACTGTTTTCTACTGCATTATTCTATATTGTCCTTCAGTTCTTGGGGAAAAAGATGCAAAATATATAACATCAGAACAAAGCTACAAACATCAGAACAAAGAACAAAGTAGGTTGTTAGTGTCCTCCTGACAAAAATTACTCCCAACAAGAACTTCTTCCTTATTCTGAGAAATAAACATTGATCCAAACCCTTCCAATGCCCTGATCCTGCAATTCACTTGAAAAGGGTGGAGTCCTGCACCCACAGAGAACTCCAATGGAGTCAATGCATGACTCCACCTGTGCAGTCAGTTATCAATCAGGGCTTAGATTACAGGTTCTGTTTTAGTTTCAGATACAATCTTTTGATCAATGATTTTACACCATATAAAGTCACTAAAATAAAATATTTTTCAAGTCATGTGCCAATCTAATTTGATTTGGAGGTTAAAAGCTTCTCCTAATGTGCATGGTTAAATTTAAGCACAGATATGATACGAGACACCACATGGCTGAATAACAGCACAGCATGCTGTCATGTGCAAGCCCCGAGTTTGGAGTATCCCTGAAAATGGTATGCTTAGTGGTTGCTACTTTGATAGTACAATACCAGGGAAGTGAAAAGATTATGAAAAGGATTTTTCTAGCTTTCCTGGGCTGACTGGGATAGAAGCCAAAGAAAGCCCATGATCAAAACCAATGACAATGAATGAATGTACAGCCAGTTAGCAGAAGAAAACTTCTCTCACTACATTTATATTTTTAGAATTGCCTTCTGAATTACCTTGATTGTATCTCCCTGTTATACTTCCAGTATCAAAGTATATCGCTTTTACCGTGAAATGCCAACTTGGCTCGGCCAATCTACAGTATTAGAAGTTGTTTTAAATATGATCCACCTCTCCAGCAGAGTTTGTTTTTAGCCCTTCTCCAGCAATAACTGTTACTTGTGGGTTTTGCTACCATACTGTCTTGCAAAACATCTCCCAATGTAAGCCCCTCTCCTAGTGACGATCACCTAGCCCTCATGTAGCAGTTATACTGTCACACACCCTTTGCTCACAGCTGAAGCAGAACTGCATGAGGTTTTGCATTAGATGCTGAGAGGGAAGGACTAATTTTCTGGTGATTCTTTTAAAATATCATAAAACACTTATTTTTCTCCAACCTACCTTAACTTTTCCTTCCTCAAGCTGAGCCTGGCGAAATCTTGCCAAGGCCGTCCTGAAAGAAAGGAAATTACTGTAGTTTACTTTTGAATCTCTTCATTCCAATATTATTATGTTATATACTGGCCTTTTTAAAAGAAAATGATAGCTACTGTTTCCATTCCAACACTGAAGAAACCACTAGTCAAAGTGGTCAACACCAGTTACTAACTAGTGAAGTCACTCGGTCAAGAATTTTGTGCAGCTTAATATTAGCAGTACCAACAGCCAGCTAGAGGGGCAGGGAGACAAGGATATCAAGCTTGTGAATTTTAAAGAAACGTTTTAATAATATTTCTCACAACAACTCAGATAGACTCCATTTATGTGGCTGATTAATGTACATACCTGTTTTTAAAAATAAACAAGCTATGTCAAAAATTTCTTCAAGTATCTCTTCCAACACCACTACTCAGGGTTTCTTCAGAAACCCATCCCTCCATTGTCCCAGAGAACAAAGTTACTATGCTCCTCACTCTTGCCAAGGTTACTTCAGAATAGTGCTCCTCTAATGAGCTAATAAGCACAGGAGTAGAGGACGTAAATGGGATAATGCTGCAGTGCTCCCATTGTGGGATTGAGGGACTGAATCAAGCCTTGGCTGCATGGCAGTTTAACTCCAGCCTACTTCTACACTAGTTTCCCCTGTAAATTAAAAAACCAAGAACAAAACACTTTCCTCACTTTTGCAGTGAGCTAAGAAACTCTCACATGACAAGGTACTTTGCAACACTAAAAACAGAATAAAGTGTGCTGCTCAGATTGACACATCACATTGATAGATAACATATTAGCACCTAGGTTAACACATGTCTCCAATGGACAGTTAGCAATTCTGTCAAGCTTATCTGTCAAGTTGTCTTCAACATTATAAGACGCATAGGTAACATGATAATTCAAGCAAGGGTTCACCTCATGAATAGGGATGGGAATGTTTAACTGGTTAACCCGGTAAGCCTTAACTAGGTATATTAACGTGCATGTGCGTACACAGTTAACTGATAAGCCTGTGCTCATCAGTTAACCTGCACAGTTACATGCCCCTACCCCACTGCCTCTGACTCAGAGACAGAAAGGGCGGAGGGGAGGGAATTGGAAGCCGGTGCATGCGGGGAGCTGACTTTTAAGCTGGCTCCCCATTTGTGCTGGCTTCCATAAGGTAGGCCCCCCCCTACCCTGCTGCCTCTGACAAGTGGGAGCCAGTACATGTGGGCACCCAGTTTTGGAGCCCACCCCCTCCGCCTGCCACAGAGGCAGCAGTGAGCTGGTGGCAGGCAAGAGCCTCTGATAGAGAAGCGGCAGCGCAGGGGGGAGGAGGAGCTGCTACACATGGGAAGCCAGCTTGAAAACCGACTTCCCCTTGAGTACTGGCTCCCTCAATGGTGGCCACTCCAGGCGGACCACCGTGCCCCACTCACTTGCCCCATTTAATAGATTAACCTCATGTGTAGTGGCTAACGTAGGCAAGGGAAACTGTCTCCACTGGCCAGCCGCCTGGGAGGGACTGGGTCTGTGCCATGCGGTTTCTCAGTGGCCAGGGAAGGCTGAGGCCATGCTGCGTGGCAGCCCTGGCCCTCAGCTGGGGTTGGGCAAGGCTTGGCTGGGTAAGAGGGGGTAGGGTTGCCAGGTGTCCAGTATTGGTCTGGACAGTCCGGTATTTGTGGCTTCTGTCCAGTAAAAAAACCCAGAAAATACTGGACATATAAAATGTCCGGTATTTTCTGTTTTTTCTCGGACAGAAGGCCGCTTGGGACAGTCTTCCCCTGCTGCATCTGGTGGGAGCAGCATGGGGATTTAAAGGCACAGTGACTTTTTTTTGGTGTGGCTGTTTTTCCCGCACCTCTCCGCCCCCTCCCCCCCTTTCCTCAACAGCTTTAGTGGTTCCTGCAGGGATTTTTTTTTCCTCATCAAGTTTTCCCCACCCCCGCCTTTTTTTTGGCTCAACCAATTTCCTGCAATGTTTACTATTTTTTGTGAAAGTATCTGGCAACCCTAAGAGGTGGGGGGGGAGGTTGTTGAAAGGGCATGGTCTCAGGGAAGTGAGGTGGCTATTGGCAGAAGGAGGTGTGGCTTCAGCTGCCTTCCCCTACTGTCCATGTTAAATATTACATTTAACTAGTTAACTAATTAAATGTGATTTTACATCCCTAATCCTGAATGCTCAATACTAACCGTGTGTGTTCACCTCCACCCAGCCGAAGAACAAGTGTTCTTCCAGTATGAGTCACCAAAAGCCCTACCACACCTGAGACTAACATCTAATTTAGGAATACTTCTAGAATCCATAGGCTACACTGGTTTAAGATTTCTTATCTTGTAATGTCTATTACTTGCCATAACATATGATTAAGTTGGAGGGAAGCATTACAGAAGCCCTCATACTTTGAGTGCCATCAAAATGATACTTTGCAGATATATTTATCACGGAATATTACCCATGTCTTTGATGCATGGACCAGATCATCAGCCGTGGTCATGCACCAAATACATATCTGAAAGATTCACTTGCGCGCACGCACGCACGCACGCACGCACGCACACCTGTGAAACAACAAGAAGTACTTAATTTAGACTGTAAGCAGGACCTGGAAGAGCTGTACATGCACTGTGAGAGACATGTTGAATGACAATGCAACCAAGCTCAGAGCTGTACTTACATAGCCTTTTCTGCATTTCGAGCCTAAAAAGAGAGAGAAACATCTTAACACAATGGTTTTCAAACTTTTTTTTCATGACCCAGTTGAAGAAAATTGTTGATGCCCATGACCCAACATAATTTGATTAGAGCACTGGTCACCAACCAGTCGATCGGGATTTACTGGTAGATCTTGGAGTCTCTGACAGGGGATCCTGACTGATTTGGCCAGGAGGCTGTCAAGTGCTGGCACTTCAGTTGCCCCTCCACCCACTATCATGCTGCTCCTGCCCTCTGCCTTGGAGCTGCCCCTTGGGAGCCTCCTGCTTGCTGTGCAGGGTGTGGGAGGGAGAGGAATGTGCTGATGTCAGGGTGTCCCTCCTCCCCCCCACTCCTGTATCCCATCTCCACACAGAGAGAAGGGGATGAAGGGAGCTAGGCAATGCAAATCTGTCACACTCACAGTGTGTGTCTGTCACTCTCACAAACACACACTCTGTCCTTCCCTCTCATCTCTGGACCTGCCACATACATGGGGGGAGGGGAGGTTGTTACTACTTTTACTGCTTGCAAGGTGAGTTAGTTTCAGTTTTTGACTTGTCTGTGCATTTCATAACTTTCATTTCTCTCTTACACTTAAATGTAATTCTTTGAGTAGTGAGTTCTAAAATGCCTAACCTGTCGTGCCTGGAGTCATTATCCCTGTGGTAACTGTGCTTCTGGAGGTGGCTGAAATGTCCCTGCGAGTCAGAGCATGGGGCTTGCAGGGGGTCTCCACATGCTCTCCTTGCTTGCAGACACCAATCCTGCAGTTCCCATTGTTCAATGGAGAACTGTGGCCAATAGGAGCTGCGATGTCAGTGCTGGTAGATGAGGGGCAGCGCACAGAGCCATTGCTGTACAAGCCAGCTGCTTTCAGGAGCGGTGAAGGGCCAGAGCAGGAGTAAACCTGCCTTAACCCCACTGTTACATCCCTGGGGCAGCTATCTGGCCACTCCCAAGGTGGGCAGAAGGGAAGGTGGCACTTGAGCCCACCACTGTGCACTCCCTTGGTTCACTCCAGACCACCCTACTTTCACTATGTCCCTTATCCTGCCTTCCTAATGCTGGAGCCAGTTCCATTGCTGGGGCAGTCTGGCTGCTCCCAGCATAGTTGGGCCTTGAACCCAGCACCCTGAGCTACCTAGACTAATACCCCCTCCCCTAAGCCAATCCAGAACCAAACCCACCCCACCCCCTTGCCTTCAGAGGGTCCCTTAACCTATGTTGGCTGGCCTGCCACTCCCAGGGAGAGCAGAATTTGAATCCACCAACCTATGCTTCCCAGGCAAATGTCCTATCCCCTAAGCCACTCCAAAACCCACCCAGCCTCCCTACCTTCTGGGTGTCCCTTATCCTGCCTTCCTAATGTAAGGGCCCAGCTCCTTCCCTGGGGAAACTGGTGTTGGCTGCCAGGCCCTTGCCTGGGTGAGGGCCAGGAAGGACTGGAGTTCACGACACTGTGCTCCAGACCTTGATGCTGTATCCCCTAGGCTGCTCCAGAACCTACCACCTTCAGAAAGTATCTTATCCTGTGTTGGCTGGCCTGCCACTCCCAGGGAGGGCAGTATTTGAACCCACCAACCTGTGCTCCTCAAGCAAGTGCCCTATCGCCTTAACCACTCCAGAACTCACCCCACCTCCCTACCTTCAGGGTATCCACTCCCACACTCCAAACCTCTTGGCCCAAGACCAGAGCCTGCACTCCAACCCCCTACCCCAGCCTGGTGAAAGTGAATGAAATTCAGGAAGGAAGGGGGATCGAGTGAGCAGATGGAGAAGGGGCGGGAAGGAAGCTAGGCAAGGGTATTTGGGTTCGAGGTAGATCTTACATTGCACTTAAATTGAAAAAGTGATCTTCTGGTTAAAAAGATTGGAGACCACTGGATTAGAGTGCAGGCTCCAGGGTGGGGCTGTGGATGAAAGCTTTGGGGTGTAGGAGAGGGCTCTGGATTTGTGGGAGGGTCCAGGCTAGGCTAGGAGGAGCTTAAAAGCTGGCTGCCCATGAGCACTGGCTCTGCCTCCCCAAAGCAGCAGGGTGGAGGGGGAACAAGATGCTGTCCAAGCAGGGACAGACGCAGCTGCCCCCCGCAGACAGACACAGCTGTATTAGAAACAGCAGCGCGGGGTAGCAAGTGGGAGCCGGTCTGTGCGGGGAGCCGCTTTTTAACCCAGCTCCCCTGCTGGACTGGCTCCCGCCTGCCGCGCGAGGTGCTGCCCTTCCGCGGGAGCAAGGCCAGGAGCGCCCAGGCCGACGGCATAGCCGAGCAAGCCCTGAACGCGACGCGGTTACTCGACTATCCGAGCACACGGCGCCTGACACCCCTAGCGCTGGCCCGCGCGGGTTACAAGTCTGTGCGCTGTGACAGCCTCCACCCCCCGCGGCAAGCGCGCGGCGCCGAGCCCAGGGCGCGGGCCCACGGCTGGAGGCACCGCAACCCGAATCACGGCAGCTGGCGCCAGGCACTTGCACGAGCGACAGGGCGGGGCCTGAGCGCGCGCGCGCGCGGGGAGGCGGGGCGGAGCCGTCTCTAGTGAGGCCGAGGCCTGCCGGGGGAAAGGGGGCTGCAGGGTGGGGGCGGGGCCCAGCCGGGCAGCGCCGCTGACGCAGCACGTCACTCACCATGATCCCCGCTGCTCCCGGGCCCTGCGAGCGGCACCTTCTTCTCCGGCAAGTTGACACGCGCTTGCGACTGGAAGCGCCGCCTTGGCGGAGCCGGACAAAGATCAGGGCGAGCCGACAATGCCCCGGAAGAAGATTGAGGAGGCAGCGCTAAGCAGGAAGTTGGCTACTGAGGGTACCGGTGTAAGCGGAACCGGAACTCCCCCCTCTACCACAGTCCCAGCTGCCCGCGAGATGATAGTGCCGCAGGTGATACTTCCGGCCCTGTGCCCCGATCATGCTGACGCGCATGCGCGAGTGCAATACTTGGTGCGCAATGAAGCCGCTTGAAGGCGCATGCGTAGGAATCGTGCGGTGGGTGGGGGATCTGGTGAGCCGAGCCTCGTTAGCTTTTCCCATCGAGGCTAGGGCGGTGCTGCCCCAGAGCTTTGCACCTGCATTTTGCCCTGCCTCAGGGCCATGGCTGCAGGGCTGCCCTGGGCTCCTTTCCCAGCACTGAGGCCCACATCCTCAGGGGGTTTGGCTGCCTCATGCCTGTTGAGGGTCTGAGTCGAATGGGGGGGATTTTTAAAAGGGGGGCACTTCACACATCTCTGAAGGGGAAAGGACCCCGGGCCACCCCAGAAGGGGCGGGGCCAGGAGACTTGCTGGCCTGCCCACAGGCCCTGATTGGCCTGGGGGTGACTGTGAGTCTTTGACTCCAAGCTCCCTCCCCCCTAGAGAATCGTCAGCTGTTTTAAAACAGAGTGGAGGAGACTTCATGCGCTCCACTGTCTGCAGGTCTGGATTGGCCTGGGGGCGGGGGAGTGGCAGGGCGGCTGTGGGCCAGATCCATTTGCTCACCCCTGGTGTAAATCTCAAGTAAGCATAGGCCATTCAATATATTCTTCTACACCCTCTCCCTGCACCAAAACCACTGTGCATGAACTTGATCTGGCCTTCTCAATAGCAGAGGAGTGCAAAACCCCCCACACCACAACAGTTCTGCATAGTCTAACAACTAAAAAAAGACTGTGACATTAGTATTCTAGTTTTCTATGTTTATTGACTGTGATTCCATTGCACGTTTGCTTTATTTGCATGGAAACAAATGTCTATGAGCCAAATTATGCCCTCCTCTATTATCTTTTTTATTATGCAACCATATTAATTTATTATTACAGTAGGGCCCAGAGGCCTTAACCAGGATTGATGTCCTGGTGTACACTGGAGTTTATGCCCAGTGATACTTGTGCAAATCTATAAATTTAACGTCAGTGTGAGCATGATGGAAGTAATTTGGTTTGACGGTCAGAGCTCTGAGTTTGCAGGGACAGCAGTTAACCTAACCTTCAGAAATTTTTGAAGTAGCCCTGGGCTACCGTGGAAGGGGCAGAGCCAGGACACTTCCTTGCGTCCCTGCCTACGGACACTGATTGGCCTGGGGGGTGAGGGGAGCAGTGAAGTCTTTGACCCCATCCCCTTCAGAGAGAACTGCCAGCTGTTTGAGTCAATTGGCCTGGGAGGGTGGGACGCCTCAGCCCCAGCCCTAGCCCCTACCCCACAAGAGGGCACCGTGCTTAGAGTGAACTGCCTTCCCCTCTATTTATGTGGTTAACTGGTTAAACACAATGGTTAACTGGTTAATTAATTAAATGGGATTTAACATCCCTAATCCCCAGTGCATCAGATGGCCAGCCCTAGAATGCCAGGCAGCAGTGCCCCCAGCTGTGGTATTCTGAGCAGCCAGCCCCACAACCCTGGGCAGGCAGTGTGGTCCCAGCATCAGCTGCCCTGAGTCCCTGCAGGAGGTAGGTCAATCTGGGCAGAGGGCTAAGAACAGCACACAAAGGGGCCTGGTCTGGGGGCAGAGTACAGATAGGGCCACACAAGGCACAACCTCCCCCTAGCTACAATATCTACTACCCATACGAGCAGTGCAAGACATAGAGCCAACTCCTAGATATTGACTGCAATTCCTTTCCCTTTTTCTAATAGCATTTGTCTCTCAAGTTAAAATTTTTTGACAGTACCAGTGTACTCCACATGACTTATAAAACACCCCTCCCTAATAAACTCCTCTAATATCAAACCTTGGAGATGCCACAGTCATGTTACATTTTTATTTTTCACCATGATTTCGCACCCTGCAGATGTAGACATCTGAAGCCTAGCAAATGCTTATTGTTAAGCTAAATATATCCTGCTAAGTAAACCATGTTGAGCATGATTTAAGATGTTCACAAATGGAAGTCTACAGTGCATAGAATTAATATTCTCAGATGCTGGGCCAAATCCAGGATTCAGATTTTAACATGGTACTGCAGACCCTTCACTAAATCATCAAAATTCCATTGACATTAGCTAAAAATGGTATGCCAACTCACACATGCTAAAGATCTGGTCCATAATTTAGCTGTACTTTCATACCTGCTTTTAGATAAAATTAACTTCCATGAAGTTAGGAAATGAAGCTAAAGCTAAGAGTGGGAGGTACTCGGAGTCTATGGTGATGACTATGTGCATACATAGATAGACAGCTATATGTGTGGGGTACTGTAACATTGCTTTGCATTTTTGTATTTCAAATGTAACAAACAGAGAATTTCCTGGCTCTCAGATGCTTATGTTTTTTCAGACAATTACATTTTAATCTCTTCAATCACTATCTTCAAGCAAGGATTGTGTCTTCTTGTTAGTATATAATAGCAGGCACAAAGGGAGCCCAATTGGAGATTTCAGTACTACCACTATGCAATTAAAATAATTGTATTATTATTATTATTACACTGATATTATATAGTGACAACCTTAACATTTTTTGCTTTATGTATACTTTTGTACACTCTAGCTTTTTTTAAAGAGCTTTCTAAAGTGTTGTACAACTTGTACACAGTTCTGTACCTGGCACTGCTGAATTCTGTGCTGATAATACCTCAAACACATGTCCAAGCAGGACAACATGCAAAATGCAGCACCTGAGCCAGCAGCAATAGAAGCAAATATTGAAAAATGTACCTTAGTGTACGTCTACACAGCAGGGCTAAAGTTGGAATAAGCTATGTAACTTCAGCTACATTAATTAGGTAGCTTAAGTCAAAATAGCTTATTTCAGCTTTTGGCGTTGTCTACACAGCAGGAAGTCAAAGGAAGAACATTCTTTCTTTGACTTCCCTTACTCCTCGTAAAATGAGGGTTACCATGAGTCGGCGTAAGAAGTCTTCCAGTTTGGTATTATTTCGAAATAAAGGCTTGTAGTGTAGATGTGCTCTTTGTTATTTCAGAATAACTTTAGTTATTCCAAAATAACGCTGCTGTGTCGATATACTCTTAGGCTGTGTCTAGACTGGCCAGTTTTTGCGGAAAATCATCTGC
>JANRFK010004440.1:10273338-10295142 GCA_030068395.1 Apalone spinifera | reverse complement strand
CCGTTAAAAGTATTTCCGCAAAATCATGCCAGTCTAGACGTAGCCTTAATGTATGGAATGAACCACTCTACCCCAGAAGTCTCTGGTCTGGCAACATCTGTGGACTCTGGCATGGTCTGGGACCCTGTGTGCACTCCGGGGTTAGAGCACTCCTGGGGAAAAACTAGTTCAGCAGGACCACAGGTATTACTGCATAGAGAGCTGGGTCAATGGCTGGGAATAGAGCCCCAGGGCGAGTAGGAGCTCAACCGCAGGGGCTGAGGCCTAGAGCCTGGCAGAAGGCCAGGGCCAAGTATCTGGTGGACGGGAGCAGGGTCTGGTGCTGGGAAACCAGTAGTGGAGATTGGTGGCCAGGGCCTGGTGGCCAGAGCCGGGCTGCTGAGACTGGAGCTGGGGGGTCAGGACTGGGAGTACAGCCCCACAGCCAGGAGCAGAGCCCGAAGGCTGGCAGCAGAAGGGCTAACATTGATCTCTCCCAGTCTGCAAACTCCCTGGTTCAGGACTGTCCAAGAGTGCCAGATGAGGGAGATCCAACCTATATTAAGAATTGCAGGAATGGAAGAGAATACACAGTTGAATCAAGATTTACATGCTTGTGCCATCTGATGGATGTTTGTTGTCATTACAGCAAGAGCAGCAATCCACAGTGCTGTAATAGATCAGCATGTCAGTGAGTTTATCTCCACTGATTATATTTTCTTTTACCATTATGTCTGTAGCAACAGCAGGTGCTTATTCTTGAACACATGCATAAGTCCATCCCTATTCAGCAAAGCACAGGACAGCATTCAACTTATTTCCCAACATGGTATCAGAAGCAATCTGTTGCTGAAAGTGCTGCCTTCAGAGGAGATGTAAATGTGGTTCGGACCACCTGCAGTCAATACAGTTCCTTAGTACTTTTTGAAACAATTTAGCTTTAGCGAAATTCCAACATTAAAGTTATGACATGGAGGTAGCACAATCTCTAATGAATTTGAGACAGACTGGGGGGAGACACAGTGTAGATTTTATCCTGGGTGACGGTGGGCACCTCAAGTAACATTTTTTGGGGAAATTCTCAAACACGCAAATGACAGGTAGGTGCTCAATTCTCACTGAAAGTCAATAGCAGTCAGGTACATACTTCCCATTTGCCTTTGAAAGTCTCCCTCTGTGTCTATATATCCCCATTTGTAACATAAAGAAGAGATAAAAGAAGCTTATTTTTGTGGAGTGCTTTGATTAAACGAATGATTATAGGAATGCAGAGTACTACGATCCTATACCAAAAGCCCCAACGTCCCATCTGCGGTGCCGGGACAAGCCTGACGCCTACGGTGGAGCACCCACGGGACACTGCTCGAAGAAGAAAAAAAAGCTTATGTAGCTGTTCTGTTTTTCACAATCATTTGTGCCCATGAACATTCCACTGCAGGCATACATGAGCCCAGTGCACTCAATTTGGAAACTTTTGCCAGCAGAACCAAGTGGTGGCACATTCACTTTCATGCTCCTCATGCACTCATCCAAGGACACAGAAAGGCATATCAATCAGCCGCCTCTCCATTCCTTCACAGTACCGTGTATTTAGTGTCTAAAGTAGTGGGGAAGGTGGGAGGCTTGAGGAATTTACATATATCTCAAAAAACAGATTGTAGAACAGGGGTGGGCAAAATACAGCCCATGGGCAGGATTTGGCCTGCCATGACCCTCCAAGCCACAGGTCAGGCTGCCTGTCTGTCACAGCCTCACACTTCTCAAAGGTCATGTCTATGCTGGGGAGTTATTTTGAAATAAGAAGGCGAGTGTCCACACTACCAAGCCTGTTATTTCAAAATAAGGACTTGTTATTTACAAATAATAACTTCTGCTTGTGAAGAGGAATAAGCTTATTTGAAATAGTCATTTTAGGGTTATTTCAAAATAACCTGGTAGTGTAGACAAAGCCCAAGTGTCCAGCTCCTATAGCAAGCATGTCTCTGCATGTACTCCCTTTTTGGGGATTGAGGGAGAAGTGGCTCTCCATGTACAGCCCCTGTCCCCAGCACCATCCTCACAGCTCCCATTGGCCAGAAACTGGCCAATGGGAACTGTAGGGGTGGTACTTGAGGGCCCAAGCAGCACACAGAGAGATGCTGCCTCCCATGCCCTCAAAGAGCACACACACAGATGCACTTGCCCCAGCAGCTGGTTTCTTTGAGAGGCGTGTGGGGCCGCAGCAGGCAGGCAGGCAGCCAGCCTGCCTGCCTGCCTGCCCGAGTGCCCTGCTGAGGCACTGGCCAGGATCAACCCATGGGGAAGAGCCTCCCAGCCAGAGCCTGAACCTGGCACCTCCAGATGGAGTTGTCTGGCAATGTACATTCTAAAATATGTATCTAAATCAGAGATCAAAATGCAAATTCTCACTCTCAGGGGCATCATTTTGATATCCGTATACCATCATTTTTAGGCCAATATACCAATACCAGTGATTACACTGTTGTATCTTTTTTAAGCTCTCAGATAAAATGGAAAATATTCTGTGTGTTAATATTTAGTAATAGCTTGGAATGGAACTTTTTTTAAAATGCTGAATACTCTGGATGCCAGACAACCTAAGGCTATTTACACAGTATTTTAATCTGTCTCTATAGGTGTGTGGCCTTACCATTTTATTAGGTATGGTTATAAAACTGAAAAAGCATGTATGTAATTTTTCTATGGCCTAAGTATTCTCTTTACTGAAGGACTTTTGGCAACATCTTTATTTTTTCCAATGAGGCCATGAGACTGTATTAAGGGGAGGGATAGCTGCAATTCAATATTTGATTGAGAGAGTAAGTCATGTTAGTCTGTTCCAGCAAAACCAGAAAGGAGTCCAATGGCACTTTAAAGACTAAAAAATGTATTAGGCATTAGAATATAAGCTTTCATAAGCTACAACTGTATTTGCCAAATACAGGAAAAAGCAGGCCAGGATCTGATAGGATGCCCCATGTTCCTACTATAATCCAGAGACCAAAACATCCTGCATCTTACCCTCTACACAGGGTCCAAAGATTTCACATGCTGAAGACTCCAGTCCATATGCATCCTCTGTATGTGTCTTAGAAACCACACTGGTGTGGATTCAGATGCAATGAGGAATGGCCTTTGGGAACTTGCTTATGGCTTCCTGCTCTCATATTCTCCAACTCCTGAGCAGCAAGACTTGCACCAAAACACTTCAGAACTCCACTCTACCATGTCCCTTTCACTTCTTCTCTGTAGCTAGAAGAGGGGAGGCAGCTGAACTCTGACCAAAGGGCCTGCAAATTCTGTTTCAGGACATCATTCTGAGGCTAATATACCAATGTAGGGTTACATCATCTACATAAGTCTTAAGTTCTCACATAAAATGGAAAATATCTGTTAATATTTAGTAATAGCTTGGAATGTAACCTTTCTTTTTAAAAAAAATTCTGAATATGTTTATGCTATAGATTTGTGACAAGCTAACCTCTTATTTCTTCCTGAAAAAAAAAACTTTCCAAAACAACAAATAGAAAGACAACTGCATTGGCTTGTGAGTTTGTAGATATTTTTCACACAGTATCGAAGAGGGTTATGAAATCCCCTCATTCCTCTAAATGGTATGTATTTAGATGGAGCTTAAATGAATTCAAAGTGTATTCACTTCTGGTTTTATCAGAAAAGTAGTTATATTGTCTTTATCCTTCACTGTTGATTACCATGACAAATATTGAAGTTAGGACAGTGGAGCAGCTAGATGCAAGGTTGGGGGAAATAGTTACCCCATGCTAATCTTGTAAATTCCATAGTAGGAGGCAAGTAATGGTCACAAAACTGCAGTTATAGATGGCATTTATGGGCTATGTAAGACCTGATGTTTAGAGATTAGTAGTGGCTGTTTTCTACTTTAACAGAATATGTTAGTTTACAGACCCTTAATAGCTGTGTCCAAAGGCACTCAATTCCTTGATACAGACTATGTTTTTTGATGCTTCATTCTGTAAGGCATGCTATGATTAGTCCTTTTGTACCATGAATGAGATCTACTGGTAATTTTTTGCCACTAGAAGTGACTGTCTTTTCAACTATACCACTGTCAGTTTTTTCATTAGGCTCCTGCTTTGTTTTAAAACATCTAACTTTCCAAAAGTGGCTCACCAGATCCTTTTGGGGAGATAGCTCTGCACTTGGGGCTGAAATGGCTTCTTCACTATGCAGCTCAGCTGTGGTATCCATCAGGAAAAGGAGTTTTCACACCATTCACATAAGACCAGAGGGGCATATATTATAGAAGAAACATGTTACAATAGCTTCCTTTTGGCCTCCCTTTGCCTATGTCTGCTGTAGGACCGGTCACAGGCGTCTTGGACAAACTGTAATAAGAACTAGGACCACCAAATCCAGTATTCAGCTTTCACACACCATAACTTTATGCAAGGTCAGGGTTTGGTCACATCAGGAAAATGGGATATGCTGGAATAGCACCCTATAGGGAGGGCAGCAGGGGATTGAAGCTCTCCACCCCTACTTGTATGCTCCGACTTCATATGGGAACATTGTTAGCTGTTGCCCTTTGCCAGGGAGCAAAAGGAAAGTTCAGGTTGCTGCATTCCTTATTCTGGCTAGGGAGTAATAGGAGTTAGACAAGCCTGGACTCACCCCTAGGAAATATGCACCCCTCCCACAGCTGTGCCCAGTGGCCCTGTAGCAACTATGAAGAGCTATTTCGCACCTGGCCTCAAGCTGCTAGGGTAAACCCTCTCCCCCAGGAAGCCAGTATACTGAATCCCTCTCCCCAACCTGAGTAATGCCAGGTAAGGCTTCTAGTTGTACTATACAAATACACTGAAAGCTTGTAGTGTTCCAAACTGGGTTAAGCTGTATAAAGGTTGTGAATTATGTATTTAGCTATGGCCATAACCCATACTACATTTTCAGCTACACCTCACAGCAGGCAGGGGTATCGCTCAAGCCATTAAAAAAACCAGTTCCAAATGGCCACCCATTGTCCAGCTCAAGGAAAAAGACAGAGGGACTATTACTGTTAATGGGAAGACAGCACCTATCAAGGCAGGAGGGAGTTTACCCATTCTAAGTAATCATAAGTCACCCTGAAGAAAGATGGGGATATGAAGAAGGGAAAATAGATGTAAAAGCAGGCTTGGTCTTGAGTTTTTATTCAAAAAGTGAGGTATAGATTCTAGGCACAAGGTTTTCTGAACACCAGATTGCCCTTTGAAACATTTGCTCTCACTTTCACAAGTTGTACAGGAGATGGTAAAGCAGTAAAACAGAAGTGCAACCTCAGATTTTACTGTCCTCCTAAGCAACATGTTGCCTTTAAAAATAGTTGGTTTATATGTAATAGCTCTACCATGCAAGCTGGGGTGCAAATGTATGGTGCTGGTACCCAATACCTTTAAGGGGGGGGGGCGGGAGAGAGAAGAGAGGGTGTGATAACCTTGAGAAGAACAGTTTGAGTGAATCATCTTAACTTGAGACTGACATATGGAGAGGCTTGGGACAGGTACTGTTTCCATACAGAGTAGTAGGTCAACTCAACTGCCTACCTGCAAGGTCTCAGCCTAAGTCAGGCAACTGAACTAGTGACCTGAGTATAATCTGGGAGGCATTTTATGTTTGTCTGGGAGACCTCCAACAAAGGACATTTGTCTGCCTGATCTATCCCAAGCCTAGCTGCCTAAAGTATCCCAAAGACTAGATAATCTAGTTAAAAGTCACAGCAATCCTTAAACAGTACCTAGTACTGCCATAATTTTTTCTTGAAGGTTTCTATTATGCATTTGCAAAAGAGGAAAATGAAATACAAGGTAACTATCTCCTAAAGTTGTCAGCAGCTATCAACTGGAAAGATTCTCTTTTGACCTGCTAAAGAGACAGTGCAATCTCTAATTTCACAGCACTGATGTGAAAAACAAAATGGGGCAGAACAGTACTGAATACATCAGACTGATATGAGACCAGAGAACCTGTATAAAATTTCTTGAATGTACAACTGAGCTTGAAGCTTCCCATTCCCACTCCCAAAAGAATTAGTCTGTGGGAGAACAAGTAGGAAATACCTTTGAGGACAAAAGGGAGTTGGGGCGAGTCCTGTTAAATAGGGCCAATCCTTCCTCTTGTATTGGGCAAGGAGCCTAGATGAGTTGTTTTGAGGTGTAGAAACCTGGCCTTTGAAATGTTAACAGTTGAGACTTTTTACAAAGAGCTATTCTAAACCAAGAAGTTAGTGCATAAATCCTCTAGGGCTGTTTCTTGATGAGTGAGGAGAAGTACTGCTATCTTGTGACAAGGACCATCTGATGGTGTCTGTGACATCATGAGGGGACCACATCTTTGTAACAGCCCCACTCCCAAAACCACACATGCCATTAAAACTAGTTCTCTGTTCCAGAGAACAGCCAGGTAAGAGTAAAAGCTTGAGTTTCAGAAAAGCCTTCCAATATTAGAAATTAAGTGCCAGACTTGGTAACTAGTGAAATTGCAACACTGACAGCTTAGCTTGGTTAAGCAAGTTAGTAATTTTGCAATTAAAATTACTGATCTAGTCTATTTAGAAAAACAGAATTCATCAATGAGATCCAACACCCTGCCCAGTTTCATCAAGATGAGTGCTCAAAGACACCCTACAAATGGTTCACACAATGGGGAACAAGTCCATGATTAAGGTACCCTGGCTGCTACCATCATAAGCATCCAAATATTCTTAGAGTCAGCCCATTGCAGGTCACCTTTAAAATGCACAAAAAGCAATTAACTCATCAGAAAATTAGAGCCCTCTGAATTAGGAGACCTTCAGATTAGTTTAATAGGGATGTTAAATTATTCTTCAGTTAATACTAGTCACTGAAGTTTCCAGCAACTTGTCACTCCTGCTGCAGCTCTGCACCTTAAAGGTAGCAAGAGCCCATTGGGATAGTTCCTAAGGGCAGCTCTGCCTCACCCCCAACTCCCTCCACAATATGGAGACTGATGGGGGGAAATTGGCTTTTAAGAGGCAGGGAGGGATAATCACTCCAGAAGCCTATGTTTATCAAGTAACCAACTACTCACATCCCTAGTTTATAGGGCTTACAAATTCAGGTGCTGCTTCAGCTGACGCAGTCAGAGTTCATCTCTAGAACAGAACATGGAGAAGTGGAAAAGTATACATGGAGCAAAGAGTCATCACTAAATCAAGCCTCCAAAAAACCCTCCTATGTTAAAGCTGTCATGGAGATTTGGGTAGTATATGCCATTTACATTTCAGTCTTAATACTAAAGCTGTAATCCACATTCCCTGAATTTGAGAGATCTCCCCTTCCTGCAATGGGACTTTGGTGGATTTCCCTTTTTGTGGGTCAATCTGCAGCATTGTAATTTCTTCTGGTCCTTTTGAGGGGGACACTTAACTGTTCTAATTGCATTTTAGCATGAAAATAAATGATGGAAGGTGAAAAAAGTCAGTGTAACCACTACTCCATGGCACTACAATGAGAGGGAGCTTCATGGCAGTCACCTGAAAATCTACTAGATTTAGTAAGGCTGGCATTAAAGAAAATGTACACTAATGTAAAACAAGCAGTTATTAAATGTCTCGTCTGAGGTAATGATTTTCATGAGTTATTTTAACTAACCTTGCCTAATGATTCTGGAGCGCTTGAGAGGTCAAATAAATTTTTTCCCCTAAACATTTAGTAATGATGTGTTTGCCTCTGAATTAGGCTGTGCGATACCATCATGGTTTAGACTACTCAATAGGAGTTAGTATTACAGCATTTACAAGTTTGATTTATAAAGCTTGTCTCTTCAGTGCCACTTTACTCTGCCCAATCCCAAGGATGGTAAGATACAGATGAACTGATTCTTTAATGGGTAACAGTGCAAGTGTTCGGCCTAGTGCAAGTAGGAACCAATATTCGCCAGAGTCACTATATGCAGAGAAGTGAAGGCCTGTAAGTAATGCTGTACTTTGATTATGAAATTGGTCCCATAACATTCAAACAAGATTTCATACAAAAGAAAAGTCGAAACTGTAAGCTTTTCAACACCTCCACATTCCCCTCTTTAATATGGTGTTTTGCACTATGTACATGAATAACAAAAAGCTAAACAAAAAGGAACTTTAGCCAAACTCCCCTTCCTCCTCCAGCTTTATTGATAGTTTTAAAATTACATTTCTATGTTCTAGGACTTCAATTGCTTTTACCATATTACTTTAAAAACTGATTACAAGTAAATGAAACTCAGTTGGTCTAAGTGATATAGTATACAAAAATAACATCTTGATTTCTGTGAAAATGCATTTCTTTGCAACTCCTGAATAGCTCCAAATTGTGTATGTTATGAGCACTAATGTTCTGGGTTTTAGATTTAGTTTGAAATGCTTATTCAAAAACTTCCCATTACCTTCTATATCGGTGACATTAACATTCATTGACTGAATTATTGTTAGTTATTATTCCTGATTTCTCTCTCCCTCTGTCTCTCTCATGGCCATTAACAGGCATGTGACTCTGTTGTGTTTACTCCCACTCAGCTATATGCTCTAGGTAGGGCCTGATAAAGACATTACTTGATGTTAGCTACTGAGGTCAGACAATCCAAGGCTATCATTGTAATAAAATTAAAGTTAGTTACCTGTGGAAGTTCAGACACTTCCAGGATTTATTCTGCCTCCTGTAAAGAATCACTCCCATGGAACCTGGAGAGCGTTTGCTGGTCTGACAACTCTTTCCACTCAATCCCTATTCACCAGTGGCACGGAAAGGGGGTTCTTTAACAAAGCATTATACATAACACCTCTACCAAACTAAACATAAACATTTTTTGTAGTTAAATGCAGAAAGTCGATTTTTCCACCCCTTTCCTCCTTTTACACAGCAAGTAAAGCTCACTGGCCTGGGAGTAGCCTCTATCTGCCAACCTTTGGCCAGTGAAGAGGATTCAGAGAAAAAATAATACAACCATCAATCAGAAAAAGGAGGGGCGACAAAGGAAATAATTAAGCTGTAGCCTCAATTGTGCATTCCCGTGCAAGGTGCCCTGACTCGCCACAACGATAGCAGTTGACTTCACTCGTCTTGCTGCAGTTGATGGCTACATGGCCAGTTTCACCACACCTGAAGGAAAGATATTTTTCTTAATTAACAGTGGACTTGTTAATCTTTTCAATAGCCACAACATTAACTAATCACTTGTTAATCTTTTCAATAGCCACAACATTAGCTAATCACTTGTTAATCTTTTCAATAGCCACAACATTAGCTAATCACAGCAATGCAATCTGATGTATATTTCCAACTGTATTAGAATAGTAACACAGCAGAAGCCTCAAAAGCAGAGTTTAGTGGTACCTTTGACTATCAAGCAAGCTCAATTTCATATCAAAGCAATGTATGCAGCTCTGACCTTACTGAATTTGCTGCACTACTTGTGCAATCAAAAAAAAGGAAACAAGTTCTGGCATCAATCTAAACACTTGAGTGCATAACTGACTCACTACATACAAGTCTACGTTAGTGACCAGTAGGGATGTTAAAAAGCATTAAGTAAATGTGTTACTGCTGAAAACAGCATGTATGGCAGAGGGGACACCAGAACCTGTACACATTGGCTCCCACCTGCAATGCAACTAGATATACATCCAAGAAACAGACTTAACATGCTAACTTATCTCTTAGTCTTAATTTGAAGTTATACCTTAGATGTAGTGCCTTACCGATAGCACTTAACTTTGGTACAGTCTTTTTGAATGTGTCCAAATTCTCCACAAGAATAGCACTTCTGCTCATCTGCATGATCACAGTCACGAGCCAGATGACCAGGTTTGCCACAGTTGTAGCAGCACTGCTCTCTCTCTCTCTTCGGCTCCTTGCAGTCCTTAGCAATATGGCCACCTCTGCCGCAGTTATAGCAGGCTTCCACAATAAGAAAACAAACCAAACAAGACTATAAAACCTTGATAAAGTTAAACATAACATGCACTGAACAGAAATCAGTTTATAGTGAATTGACGTGTGTTCAGTAGCTCTGTGATAGTCAATATAAAAATTTAGTAATATTTACCATCCTCCTGGAGATCACAGTCCTTGGCCAGATGACCAGACTCTCCACAACGGTAACAGATGTCTGGGAGGGATGAAGACATGAACTGGAAGCCTATTTTAGATAGGGAACATGAGAAGAATGGTTATTTAGGGATCAAAAATTACATCAAGCAACTTGACAGTGTAAAGATAAAGGTTAGGACATAAGCAAAGTGTGAATTTACAGTCCTTCCCAGAGCCATCTCACTATTCTTAAAGATTTAGTAGCAGAGCATTACAGTAAAAACCCTCTAATACTTAGAGTATATTTGCTAAATCAAACTGGAGCTACACTTTACAAAATAAGATTACCAAAATAGATTTGGTGTACTAGCTTTGATTTGTGTTTACAAGTACTGCTTTAGTGACTGAGCAAAGAGGTCATTGTCATATATGTATCTGAGCAGTAAAATCTTACTAATTGCATACAAGTTAGAAACCTCTTGTAGAGGTAAATCACCTCTGCCACGGCTACGCATTCCACGGCCACGGCCAATTCCAGTAGGGCATTCCCGAGCCCAATGTCCAGTACGTCCACACTTGAAGCACTCGTTGCTGCTCATTGCTGCAGTTTGGTTTCCTATGTATAAAGAAGATATTTATTTAAAAGAGGCTTCTCTTTTGACGTAAAGACTGGCTCTTCTAAAAGGCTAAAAGCATGGCAATAACGCTATAGTTCTATAATGAATTGATATTTCTGGTCATGAAGTAAGGCAATTACTAGAACCAAAGATACCATACCTGTAACTGACTCCTTATGTTTTAAATAGTCCCTAAATGTAAGTGTTAACATGTGTTCTTTGCTCCTTTACCTAAACTGCATAGTTGCTTATTTAGAATGAAAATACACTGTTTAGTCTATGATGGCTAAGGCGGCTCAAAGTAATTCAAAGCTATTCACAAAGAGGATAGACTAGCCTCACCTTTACCTAATAATGTTACTCTTCAAAACACCTGAAGTTAATGTTATCTGGAAGTATTTTAAGAATTGAAGTGTTCTAATTGGGTAGAATTCTGTGTCATACGAGACCCTGTTGTGCCTTAATATGCAAGTATAAGATGTCTTGCTAAAATCAAATTCCTACACAATTCAAAGAGTGCACTATACTTTGACTATACCTGTCAGGTTGGATTGGTATTTACAGAATTTTCTGAAAGTAAACCTATTCAAAGTTAAATGGGAAGCTGACAGCTTCAGTGAATTGCTCATATACTAAAGTAATTTAAATATAAGCATTTTGTATATTCTTCCTGTCTAATTTTAAAAGTGAAATGACTGACCTAGAAGTCACTGGCTAAGCACTGGGGGAGACTAGTTAGTAGATGTGCTCAACCAGTATGATACAGAAGCAGCTTCTTCAGCAGCAGGAAAAAAAAAGTCAAAAGCCACACACATGCAGCACACTACGACCAGGAAAAAAAAAAAATCCACAAAAAACCCAACCTATTCACTAATTAGAAAATTAAACAGGAAATATTGACTTTTTAAACAGATGTTTGTAAAAGATGTTTTGATGACAAGTTGTATCGGGACCTTTAACAAATCTAACATTAAAAAACCTTCTGTGCATTTAATACAAATTTCCATCAACTTGAAGACTGCTTCATACAAGTCAGTTACTCATTTAGTAAATAACTGAATTATTTGCCATTGTCTATCACCATACAAGATGTAAAAAGCTTGAAATGCAAGTATGTATAGTGTTTCCTCATACTAAATATGGTGCTTGTATGCCAACAATGTAATTGCAAATCAATGTTTTCATAACTACCAAAGAATGAGAATCAACCTTTAGAAAATTAGTACAAATATGAACTAATTAAATATCAACCCACCCTGGTTTATGTAAAGTAGCTACAGGTTGGATGTCTGAACTTCCATCGTTCAGCAATATCAGCAATATCTGTAGCATGGCATCCCCATGGGTGCTCCTGAGCTGGAGCACTCACCAGGGAAAAAGCTGGGCCTTGCACTCAGCAACTCTTTCCCCACCCTGCCAAAGCTTCCAGAGCACTGCAAATAAACTCGATTATGATGCTTAAAAACTCAGAGGGGAGGGGAAAAGGCAGGAACAGGAACACTTGAAAATAGGATGGCTGTGGAGCCCAGCAGCCACCCTGTGTCATCCCCTGAATGCCTGCCCATTCTGCCACCACTTGGTTAAAGCTAGGCCTCTGATGCCACTACAGCAGAGCCCTACAACTGACAGCAGCTGAGGGCCTGACACTGACCAACCATGGTCCAGCAAATTCCTTGGCTCTGGGCTGGTCAGGTCCTGGGGACACTGGACTAGGGAAGTACAACCTGCATTAGAGAACCCAGGAAAATGTGTTGGAGATCACTTAAGTTCTGACAAATGTAACTTGAAAGTCTACTTTTTTGCATTTAGCTTATACAATAGCTTCACTTTCAAACCACATGTATTACACAATGCTGTCATGATGAAATTGTGAATGCCATGGGGGAATTTGTTTTAAGCGTCCTTAAACTGTGGCATATTCAACATCTAGGACTGATAAGCTATTGTATTTCATAACTCTTTACTGCGAAGATTACATTCACATCTAAAGGAAAAGCACATATTTTCAGCTATTTTAAAGCTTTAACATGGTTAACTTCCATCAGAATCACTTACATCTTTAGCAGCACCTGGACTGGACTATGCTTTGCAGTTATAATAAAGTTAATGCCACACAAACTAAAACTATGATCAGCAGTGTACAAAGCATAACTCAAAATTTTATGAATTATGCTTGATTAGCATGATAAATCCTACAGAAAAGCTTAGTTATCCACATGTGCAGAGCTTGACAAACTGCAGCGAAATCTACTCTCCAGCCCTGCACTGAGCATGCGCCAGACCCGCATTGCACATGTGCACGCCACCAGTGAATAGGGCGACCAGCTGAAATCTACTCGTCATGGGCAAGTAGATTCACTGATTTGTCAAGCCCTGCACGTGTTATCAGCTAGACTTGTGTAGCAAGTTTTCAACTTCTAAATTGCTTACTTTATTTCCTGAAGACACTCACTACATTATTGCTGGGTATCTGAAGAATTTAAGACTGATTAAACTTGCTGTAGAACTAGCTAGATGCTAGAAATTTAAATGTTTGAAAGTTTCTACTTGTATTTAAGATTGTCATAATTAACTGACACTTGCATTAATTGGTTTTTGCATAGTTCTTGGTCAGATCAGCAGCGTAACTTCACAGACATGGATACAAAGGAAATTGTTGTAATAAGTGACTTAACAGCAAAATCATGCTGAGTAGTACAATAACTGGATCTGTGTAACAGTTACATAGCTTTAAAACTTCGTACTGAGCACTGCTTGGATGACAAAGTATTTTGTACTGAAATACTATCCAGGGACCCCCAATTTTACTCAGAACTTTACAGAAATCAAATCCCAAGGGATGTAAAATCCTGTTTTATTTAACCAGTTAACGGGGCACCACATGGGTGGCGAGGGCTAGAGTAGCCCTCTCCCCCTGTTAATTTCAGGCATCCCTACTTATACCTAAACAAGTTAACGTGCAGAAATTGGTGCAAACAAGCAGAAGAGAGGGGAAAGACCTAAGAATCTTGCTTTCTGTGGCTTTGACCATACTGTAAGGTAGTTAAAAAGGAAAGCTCACTAAACTCCTACAGGCCACTTGTGTTGTGTCAGAATAGCATCATACAAGATGTATCTTTCTTAAAAAAAAAAAAAAAGACCTACTTTACACCTGCCAGTTGGTTTAGTACTTTGTTCTTTCCTATAGTTTTGAGTATCTCATCTTTTCTAGCAAGTAGCCCCGTGGCATCTTAGGCTACATCTAGACTGCACTGCATCTGCTTGTTAGGAACATTTTTCAAAAAAAGCAGATCCCTGTGAACCTCATTTTATGAGAAATAAGGGATGTGTCAAAACAGCACTTTTCTGAAATTTGGCACCATGTAGATGTGCCAAGTTTCAGAAAAGCCTCTTTCAACAGTGAAGCAGAAAAAAATATGTTATCTTTTTCTGACTTATCACTGCAGTGTAGACCTAGCCTTAGAGACCAGCAAAAATGATCTCCTTATCTGAAATAGGTTGTGTCCGCACAGGAGCACTCTTTTTAAGTTACAGACTAACCCAGCTACTCCTCTGAGACTTCTAGTCTTTTCTGTATCTTACTGGTAAGGGGTTCACAACTGCACACATTTGAGTACCACTGATTAAGAACATGGCATTCTGCATTTCAAAAGAGTACTTCTAACTGAAGCATCTACATCTTATCTTATCCTTGACCACACCATTTGATTTAAGTTATTTCTCGGCACCAAAATTCTAATGCCCACATTTAAGTCTGGCTCACTTTCAGAGCCTCCACTGTGATGCTAACCCACTTAAAGAACCTATAACCTGTCTCTAGTTACAGGTTAAGACAGACAAAGAAATAAAAACTGTTTCTACCTTTAGTAGAAACTGCTTCAAAATTCAGTGAACTGCTTTGCTAGAAGAAAGCAGAGGACTGAATCCTAAACATATGCAAACAAGCCATTTAGTGCCAGTAGTTCAAATATGGCTTACTGATGGCTCTTGGAAAAAGTGTGCCCCATATCTGAATAAAATGTTATGCAGCAAAGTTAATGATTCATTTTAAGTTATATGTAATCATGTTTCTCTTGATGGCTGTTTGCAGGTTGAACAGCAGAAGGGGTTTGTTCATCTGTAGCAATTGCTTTTTTGTAAAGAGGAAGTGGACTTTCAGAACCATGCAAATTGATCAATTTTTATTATTCATTAGCATTATCTTTATTTGGAGCCACCCAAAAGTCTCAAAGCTCACCTGCAGTGAAAAAGTAGGATTTTTTGGTATGACACACCATGGCCTGAATATTTTTTTAAATCATCTCAAGGCAATACTTTCCAAAAGTCACCCTCTGGTTACATTCACATCTTTACTACAAGTTATTTTCGTGTCCATTATACACAACTAAAAAAATACTGGGATGCGCTAGAGTTTTGGGAAGATTTAAACCCAAATAATTAAGTTTTATTTAATATCCTATTCACTGGAGCTTTATTTTTCCTGCTGAGGTACAGGAACAAGATGAAGGACTTGAACCTACAAAGCTCAAAAGAGTCACAGGATAAGACAGATATTACGAGCAGTGTAGCCAATGCTCTATGGATAATGTGAGCCATGGAAATCGGCATATGCAGTAAGTTTCTGAAGTACAGGAGGAAGGCAAGGAATCTGCAGAACACTTGAAACCCACACACTGCTAGAGCTCTTGCAAAACATTCTTAACTCTGATCCATTGTATGTCCAAGCGTCAGTGATTTTTACATGTATCAACTATATAGAAATGAAGATATTCAGGGATTTTTTTTAAACTAATTCCTTGGAATATTAAGTTTTCAACCACCACTACAGTACCTTTTAGTTCACACAACAAACTTAATGTTTTAGTCATAAAACTGACTATACCTGCTCTCATCTTTCACACCAAGAACATGATCTAACAAGTTTACTACTCCTTATAGTAGATAAATGAATGCTTCTGCCATATGCAGAGTTAAACCAAAAAAGGAACACAGAATTGATAAAACTGAGCTGGAAGGTATTTTCTAAAACCTAACTGAAGATTGACATTTTACTACTGTCAATTCATTCAGAGTTCCAAATCTAATCCTCAATTATGAAATTTGACCTGCACCATTGCTTTCACTGGATATTTACAATAGCAGATGCACAAGAGCAAAGATAAGGTAAGCAAAAACAAGCTGCCTTGCTCAGTTACTTCTGAGCAGAGCAGCAGTTTCATTCAAGGAGTTAGGGCACAGGGCTGTTTAGAGCAGTGGTTTTCAAACTCTCTCTCATGACCTAGTTAAAGAAAACTGTTGATATTCACAAATCAACATAATTTGACTAGAGTGTGGGCTCTGGAGTGAGGCTGTGACTTCGGGAAGGGGGTCAAGGATGGGGCAGGAGAGGCTTACTTTCAGCAGCCCCTGGTCAGCAGTGCAGTGGAGGTGCTAAGGCAGGCTTGCTGCCGCCTGGCACCAGACCATGCTGTGTCTCAAGAACAGCCAGCAACAGGTTCTCACCAGTTGGAGTGCAGAGCTCCTGCTCAGGGCAGGAGCAGTGTGCAGAGCTCTTCTCTGCTGCTGGCGACACAGTGCAGGCTGGGGTGCCAGAATAGGCAGCAAGCCTGCATTAGCACCTCCATTGGTCACCTGCAGCAACAAGACCCAGTGCCTGACATTCCATGCTGCAGTTCTGAATCCTGACCCAGAGTTAGAAAACCACTGGTCTACAAGAGGGGAAAAAAAATCCAGATTCATGCACAGGAGGAAGGGAAAAATCCATTGTTCCATGCACCACCTAATCTTTTGCTTCAATTCATATGGACTCATTCTAATACTAAAGCTAACTGGGGGATGAAAGCAACTAGTCAGTCCCCGTCCCCCCCCTTACTGCCTCCATGGGGAAGGGGGGGGGGAGAAGAGGGAGAAGGAGGAGAGAAGGGAGCAGGAGCTGGCTTAAAAGCAGTTTCCCCCCAGGACCATCTCTGCATGGCTCCAGGGGAAGCAGAGGCTAGCAGGGAACTGGGCATAAACCAGGAATCTGGACACCGCCTGCCCCACTGCACTTTAGTTTTTTAAATGTATTAATAGCCTGGCAGCTCTTAATACACTTAGAAGACAGAGCTACAGCAGGGTTAGCTCCAGAGGCCATGCACTCCCCCTGCAGCAGCTCTGCAGCCCCCCCCCCCCATATCAACTAGTCAATTAGCTGATTAAATGCCACTTAACATCCCTATTTAATACAGTAATTATTCAAACATGTCCTACATATTAGTAAGAACTGCTGACTAATGCCAATCAGCTGTAACTCAAGGATGAACTAGCTATAGCCACCAGTGCCCCTGCCCCTCTTTCCCTCCTATGCGTACCGCAATACAAACTTCACTTCTTCAGATGAAGTGAGCTGTGCCTATGAAAGTTCATGATACCATCTACATGTTTTGTTAGTCTTTAAAAGTGCTAGCAAACTGGGTTTAAGTTTATCCTATACAGACTAACTCAGCTACCCCCTGAAGCAGGGGTGGGCAATAATTTTTGCCCAGGGGCCCTAAGTCACCCCCTAAAGAGCAAGAGGTGAGGCTGCCCCACCCCCAGATCATGACTAGTCTGGGGTGGGGAAGCCCCTTTGCCCCACCTTCCCATTAAGCACCCATGTCCTGGAAGAGGCTTGCATGCTCCCTCACCCCCAGGCCAATCAGCATGCAAAGCCTCCACCTGCCCTGTGAGCAGCACATGGCACTTTGAAGTGCCATGCACTGCTCACAGAACAGGGGCAGAGCTGAGAAGGCTTCAGGGCCACCCCAGGCCCTAATTGGCCTGGGGGTGGAGGCCCTTTTGCCATCCCTACCCTGAAGCTTCTGCAATACGAGCACTGGTGATCCCTGAACCTAACTTCACCAAGTAGATGTTAATTACATTCTCTACTATAAGTAATGTCAAGCTATCTGGGGATATAGACCTAGAGCAACCTGCAGGTTACACACTAATGGAAAACTGTTTGGAGTGCCACAGAGACATGTTTGTACTGGCATTACTCTGGAATGCCAGGATGCATACACTGAATGTTGTTGCTGCCAAAAGTCAAATACAGCTCTTTAACAAGGAGCACAGTTATCTTCACTATACTTCCTAACTATTTAACCTCAACTTATTAGTATTACCTGCATCTTGTCCTAATGTCTGGTTAGAGGCTGAAGTTCTCACTGGAGCAGCCAGGAGACTGAAAAACTTCAGGTACAATGAAAGATGTAGACCAAGATGCTCGTCAAAAGCTGAAGTCTGTCATTTCCAAACAATCAGTATAGATTTAGAAGGCAAAAGTGCTTTTCCTAAAGCCATCCTCGTGTTTAAGAAGTGACTCACCAAACAGTAATCTTGGTGCCTGGACCCTGCTTGAGTCAAACACTATGAAAAGCTGTGACAAACTTGACTCAGCAAAAATCCTTCAAATGTATATTGGTAAAAACAATCTTCCTGGCCTAGAATCTATGCACCACAAGGGATAAAGGTGGTCAGATACCAACCAGCCTCCTTTGAAGTTAACCTCTCGCCCATAAGCTTCCAGAAGGGAGGATAGGGACAAGATGACTGGCAATCTAGGCCTCCTGAGCCAAGGGCATGCAAAGTGAATTTAAACAGGAGGTTGAGATGGCCAGCATAAAAACAGGTCTACACTGCTACTTTATTACACAAAGGCCTAAAGAACACTTGACTGCAGCAAATTATTGTGCTGTAAAGCACCAGTGTTAGGAGGTGCAATGGCCATATTTCTGCTTTGAAATACAGCAGCACTGTAAAGTTTTAAATCTAGAGTCAGATAAAAAAGGTGTGCATTCCATTTTGGCCCCCACCACACTAACCCAGTTCCAGAGTCTAGGATGAAACTGTCACTACTTATATGAACAAACTCAAATAAGTTGTTTGGGATACTCCTGTTATAATTTGAATGTTAAATACAGGTTAACTGAATAGTCAATTAGCCTCATTAATTTGGTTATTTGACTATTCTATAGTGCCCAGGGTGGGACCTACAGCTTGTGCTCTCTGACCCCAGTCCTGAGGAGCTCACTCCCACAGAACTGAGCAGGGCTGTTGGCCAGCCTGCTAAAAAAAAAAAAAGTTACTGGGGGGAAGGGGGGGGGCGGCGGCAGAAGGGAGGAGAGAGTGGGGGAAGCGAAAAGAGGAGAGAGAGAAGACACTATTATATCCCTACTTAAAACTATCCTATGCAAAGATATTTGCACACACACACACACACACACACACACACTCATAATGGATATTCCCACCTCCTCTTACGTGCATCACTACCATTTCAAATCTTTTCTTAGTCTCCCACCCAACTTCTCCAATCTCTACAACTAAGCTTCTATGCCCATATCCCAACACAGCCAAATGGACTTACTGTAACAATGCTAAGTGTGCAAGCAGATGAAGTTAAAAAAAGTTACTGGATGCATCTTGCCTAAACCAAGGTCAAATTCTTCCAAGAAAGGATGGTCTTTTGGTTAAGATACTGAATTGGACTGGGGTGGGAGGAGGTGAGTGTTTCATTGGTGGCTCCTAGACATCCTCTACTACCCTAGTCAATCACATATTTTTTTACAGATCAAGTGTAGAAATTGTTTCCTGGCTTTGGGAGCACTCGGATACAACCTACCAACTATCTACATAACCACTCCCTAAAACATTTATTCTCCACCAGACACTATCAGATGCTACATAAATAGTATTGAAGTGAAAATAGGCTGGAGTAACTTCAAAATGAAGTTTACCACGCATTCAAATAAAGTGACTGTATTAGGTTGAGAAGCGTTCCATCTGAGGGACACCTTCTATAGCTGCATTAGATGCAACCCGATGCACCTTGGTTCCCTGACTCAGGCTGACCCGAGCACATGGAGAGGCCACATGGTGCAATCACGCCACGTTCCGCCGCCGAGATAGTCCCACTGTCCCGACTAGGTCTCGGTCGCAGCAAGCGAGGGAAAAGCAGAGGGGCAGCCTGAACGCAGAGCACGAGCTCAGCCCCAACGCCCTCCCTACCCGGATCGCAGTCCCAGGGCCACAGGCCCAACCCGCCGGCTGACCCTCCGCTCTACTTGCGATCGTGACACCCCCGCAAATAAGGCTGCAGCCCCCCAGCCTCGACGAGCCTCTTCCATCCCCGCTCCGCGGGCCGAGGCGCGCGCCTCGGGCCAGGGAGGGCAAAGGAAGCTGCTGCGTGTCCAGCCCCGAGGGGCTCCCGCACGGCGATGGCTTCCTCTCCCCGTCGCCCCGAGTGACTCAGCGCGCCGGGCCGCCCCCACTCGCGCCCCGTTTGGAGCCAGGCTGCCGGCCGCCTGCCCCATGGGCGCTGCAGCAAGCGGGGCCGGGGCTCGGCAGGTTTCCCGCGCGCTAGGCCGGAGTGCGCCACCGTCGCCACCACCCGCCTCCGCCACACAGGCCAGGACCTGGCCTCCCCCACTAGCCTCGCGAGCCGCGCCGGCGGTTACCTGCAGGCTCCCGACCTTCCTGCGACTGGTTGCGCGCCCGGGCTACGGTGGGCCCGGCTCTCTTTCGATCCCCCCGCTTGCTACTAAGCGCCTGCTGCCTGCGCCACACGCGGTTTGCACACGGCCCCACACACGCACTTACTCACTCGCACCCCACCCTTCCCTATCACTCTGCGCACGGCTCATTATCCCGTTCGCATAACCAATAAGAGCCCGCTTCTGCCTCCGTGCAACCAATCGGCGCTGGAGATGGGAAGCACCAATCAGAGCCGTCGAAAAGGGGGAGGTGTCCGCCTACCGGGTCAGTCTCGCGTCTTTGCTTTACTGCGCTGTGAGGGAGAAGGGCGGTTGAGGTGGCGGCTGGTGCCCTGAGGTCACGCGGAGACTGGCCACTGTGAGGGGGCTGCTGCTGCTGCAGTGCGCGGAGGTTTCCCTGCGTGCCCGCGTCGCCTTCCTGCTCCTCCTCTGTTGTGACTCATGAGCTAGGAAGTTGCGGCTCCCCGCCCCCCTCCCGGAGGCCGCCCAGACGCAGTGCTCGGTCCCCGCCCGGCCCTGCTCCTCCCACGTCACGCAGGCTCGGCCGCCCAGAAGTGATGCGGCAGAATTGTCAGCGCGCGCCTCCCGCCAAATCCTGAGCGGGGCTTGAGACTCGCGCGATGCGCGAGCGGCCCCCGTGGTGGCGATTTCCCGCCAGTCACATGCGGCGGTCGCCTTCGACCGAGACCCTGCCCGGCTCCCGGCCTGCGGGGACCCCTCCCGCGTCTTCGGCCTGGTCTGCGGGGAGCCGCCATTCTGACCCCAGTCCCCTGCCTTTCCCTCACCGCCGCCTACACGCCGCGCTCCCCCATTGCCCCACACATTTTCAGTCTCCTAGCCCTCATGTCTCCCCCCGCACCAAGTCCGTTTCCTTACTGCCTTCAGTGGCCTCTTTCCCCACACACCGCTCCCGCACTCCTCATGCCACTGCCCCTCAGCATCCCTCCCTGCACTCATTCCCGTGCACGCCACTCTGTTATCCAGCACCTCACCACCTGTCCGCTACTCTAGGGCAGTCTGGAAGGGTTGCTCAGCACAGGCTGACAACCCTCCAGTTTTATGGACTCACGATAATCCTGGATGGCCTGTGTTTTTTGCATCTCAGTGTGGCATTCTTCTTCCCTTATAGTCCCTGCACATCAGTTCTCCAACATGTTTCAATTTCCTTCTTTAGCCTCCTTTCTGCTCCCCATTTCCCTGCCTTCTTGTGGATTTCTTTGACCAGCCGCTTAACCTTAGAGGAGCAGCTGCTTACCTGAATACAGTCTCATCAGTCTCACAAATGCATCCCTGTCTATCTGATGTATTTGTAATGTTTAACTGGTTAACTGATTAAAGAGGATTTTACATCACTACTCACAACAGTGGTTCTTATAGTAGCTTAATAAATCCAATAATTGATCACTGCCCAATAACGTAGGGAAACAAAAATTAATTAATGTAGAGCTATGGGGTTTTAGAGTCCCAAGAATATTTGTTTTGTTTTATATTTTTGGCATTTTGAATACTCTCATAAATATAGTGTACTATAAAGACCCTCTTATGTGACCTTCCATTCCATTTTTTGTAGGTTAAATCACTGGTTAAAAATTACACTCAACGGCTGCATCTAGACTGGCCAGTTTTTGCGGAAAATCATCTGCTTTTCCG
>JANRFK010004440.1:10259609-10270535 GCA_030068395.1 Apalone spinifera | reverse complement strand
AACTATTAACTATGGTTTGTAACCTATTCTTTAAATCAGCTTCTGTACCCAGCGACTGAAAGATAGTTAATGTAATGCCAATATTTAAAAAGAGGTGATCCCAGCAATTACAGACCGGTAAATCTAACAGCAGTACTGGGCAAATTAGTTGAAACAATAGTAAAGACTAAAATTGTCAAAAGAACATAATTTGTTGGGCAAAAGTCAACATGGTTTCTGTAAAGGGAAATCATGTCTTACTAATCTATTAGAGTTCTTTGAAAGGGTCATCAAACGTGGATAAGGGGGATCCAGTAGATGCAATGTACTTAGATTTCCAGAAAGCCTTTGTCAAGGTCACTCACCAAAGGCTCTTACGTAAATTAAGTTGTCATGCCATAAGAGAGAAGATCCTTTCATAGACTGAAAAATGGTTAAAAGACAGGAAACAAAGGGTAGGACTAAATGGTAAATTTTCAGAATGGAGAGGAGTAACTAGTGGTGTTCCCCAAGGGTCACTCCTAGGACCAATCCTATTCAATTTACTCATAAATGATCTAGAGAAAGGGGTAAATAGTGAGGTGGCAAAGTTTGCAGATGATATTAAACTGCTCAATGTAGTTAAGAACAAAGCAGACTGTGAAAAACTTCAAAAAGATCTCACCAAACTAAGTGATTGGGCAACAAAATGGCAAATGAAATTTAATGTGGATAAATGTAAAGTAATGCACATTGGAAAAGATAACCCCAACTTACAATATGATGGGGGGCTAATTTAGCTACAACTATTCAAGAAGAGATCTTGGAGTCATCGTGTATAATTCTCTGAAGACGTCCACACAGTGTGCAGCAGCAGTCAAAAAAGCAAACAGGATGTTAGGAATAATTAAAAAAGGGATAGAGAATAAGACGGAGAATATCTTATTGCCCTTATATAAATCCATGGTACGCCCACATCTTGAATACTGCATACAGATGTGGTCTCTTCATCTCAAAAAAGATATACTGTCATTAGAAAAGGTTCAGAGAAGGGCAACTAAAATGATTAGGGGTTTGGAACAGGTTCCATATAAGGAGAGATTAAAGAGACTAGGACTTTTCACCTTGAAAAAGAGGAGACTAAAGGGGGTATGATAGAGGTCTATAAAATCATGAGTGGTGTGGAGAAAGTGAATAAGGAAAAGTTATTTACTTGTTCCCATAATGTAAGAACTAGGGGCCACCAAATGAAAGTAAAGGGCAGCAGGTTTAAAACAAATAAAAGGAAGTTCTTCTTCACACAGTGCATAGTCAATCTGTGGAACTCCCTACCTGAGGAGGTTGTGAAGGCTAGGACTATAACAGGGTTTAAAAGAGAACTAGATACATTGATGGAGATTAAGTCCATTAATGGCTATTAGCCAGTATGGGTAAGGAATGGTGTCTCTAGCCTCTGTTTGTCGGAGGGTGGAGATGGATAGCAGGAGAGAGATCGCTTGATCATTATCCATTCAATTCACTCCCTCTGGGACACCTGGCATTGGCAATTGTCGGCAGATAGGGTACTGGGCCGGATGGACCTTTGGTCTGACCCAGTATAGCCATTATGTTCTTATGAGTCTTTAAAATATATAAACATGAGTCAATAAAATAGTGCAAAGTTGATTTTAGAGATTAATATAACATAAGACAAGAAAACACTATCTAGTCTGACCTGTATAACACAGAGCAAGGGACTTTCCTGAGATAATTTGTTTGAACTACAGCATAAGTTTTAGAAAAGCATCCAATCTTGTTACTGTCAGTATTAAAAGTTAGCTTCTGGTTTGCCTTTCCTTTAAATATGAATCTGCTTTGCGTTGTATCACTTTAGTATGGTGTGTTTATTAGACCATTTGATTTACATAAATGTAATTAAACACTTAGTTTTTACATTGATAATTATGGTCTCTTTCAAATTGGTTGTCAATCTTATTTGTTTATATTTTTATAATTCTATGTACAGGTGAGGCTGCCTGGTGCAGCAGTGGGAGCCTGGCAAGCAAAGGCAGTGGGGCAACAGAGCAGTAGGAGCTGGGCATGACAGCTGGAGCTTGGGTGAAGCTGCTGCCAGGGAGGCAAGCACCCCAGCCTGTGGCCCTGCCCATATTCCATCCCTGCTCTGCCCAAGCCTGTCCTGTCCCCACTACAAGTTGGACCTCCCTGATCCGGCATCCTCGGGACCTGACCCATTCCAGTCAAGGGATTTTGCCAGATAAGGAGGGGTCATTTCTGGCCCCCCTGCCACCAGTCGCCACCAGTCCCCTCCAGCCCTGGCCTGACTGCTGCCCTCCCAACTGGCTCCCCCTCTCACTGGCCCTGTTGCCCTGTCAGCCCCTGCTGCTCTACTGGGCAGCTCCGCCACCTCTGTGCACTGGGCTCTGCCTGTCATGCCCAGCTCCTGCTGCTGCGTTGCCCCACTGTCTTTGCTCGCCAGGCTCCCGCTGCTGCACCAGGCAGCTTCGCCGCCTGGATGCTCACTGGGCTCCTTCTGCAGCACCCAGTAGCCCCACTGCCTTTGCACACCAGGCTGTAAGTGCTGCACTGAGCAGCCCTGCTACCTCTGTGCGCTGGATTCCCGCTGCAGAGCCTGGCTCCTGCTGCTACTCCAAGCAGCCCTGTAGCAGCTGCGTCAGGCTTTTGCTGCTGCACTTGGGGCTACCGCAGCCTTGCCAGGAAGCCCCTCTGCCATGCATGGAGCTGCCACAGGTGTGTGTGGGGCTCCCGCAACCCTGCTGGGAAGCCCTGCTGCAGCGCGTAGGACTCCTGCTGCCCTGGCGTTAGCCCTCCACTGGGACTCTTCTCCAGGAACATACGTGATCGTGCCAGAACGTGGATGTTGCCGAACCAGAGACTCCTGGTTGAGAGAGTTTCAACCTGTATCATACCCTTTCCCCACTGTCTTCTTCTCTCTATTCACCCATCCCAGCCAAATCCTTAAACCCAAATGTAGCAAATGACATTTGGAAAAAAAAAAACCTCTTCTAACATTTTCCACTGCATGCCAGATTGTGAAGTCTGGACATACAAAAGGTACTTAATTAAAAGCACTATATTTGGGAATAAAAATGTCAGTTATAGGTTTTTTGCTATACCCTACAGTTTGTCAGAGATTTATTTGTATAAACTTTGTAGTAAGGGCAAGTCAGTTGTCCTGTTGAATACAACATTAAACATTATGGAATACATGATGCAGCTCTTCTTATTTTAAATATGCTCTTAAACCTTCATAAATTAATCATTCCAGATTACTTAAACTCAGTGAAACAAAGACATTATTTTAAAATAATCAGAGCAGTTTAGTGTACTCATAATAAAGTTCACTGCTTGTAGAAAAAGGGAACACTAATTCATTTTATGTGATTTTCATAAGACATGTTTATGAAATGTTCACTATGGCTGCATCTAGACTGGCAAGTTTTTCTGCAAAAGCAGCGACTTTTGCGGAAAAACTTGCCAGATGTCTACACTGTCTGCTTGAATTTGCGCAAGAACACTGACGATCTAATGTATGATTGTCAGTGTTCTTGCGCAAATACTATGCTGCTCCCGTTCAGGAAAAAGCCCTCTTGTGCAAATGTATTTGCGCAAGAGGGCCAGTATAGACAGCTCAGGACTGTTTTGTGCAAAAAAGCTCCGATGGCGAAAATGGCGATCGGGGCTTTCTTGCGCAAAACCGCGTCTAGATTGGCACGGACACTTTTCCGCAAAAAGTGCTTTTGCGCAAAAGCGTCCGTGCCAATCTAGATGCTCTTTTCCGCAAATACTTTTAACAGAAAAATTTTTCCGTTAAAAGCATTTGCGGAAAATCATGCCAGTCTAGACGCAGCCTATATGTTTATCTTAAGATATGTTTCCAAATATTTTAGGCATATCAAAGGATTTTATATCTTAGTAAGGGTCTGATTTTGGTGGAGGGTTCTCTTAGTACTAGTTCATCAATTAGTCAGAAGTAAAAGGGAAACTCATTTGTCCAGCTATCTGGAAAAAAAGGAATGTTGTTTCTTTAAGGGCTCTCACACAGGGAGGAGATATGTATGAAAGGAGAGCAGGGATGACAGAAATGACAGGAAGACTTTGGACGCAAGTTTTTGTACTATAGTTATTTAAAATTAAAATTAGTATTTTAGATAATGGTGGTCTTTTGACTAATTTATTTAAAAAACTGTGAAGATCCAAGCATTTAAGACTAAAGCTGAATACTCAAATTGTGCATCATGAATTTTTAGAGACATGATTCAGCAACAAACTAATGAAATATTTAAAGCAAATTTTAAACTAAGGTCCTCTAGATATAACACACTGTTTTTGTTAAATCATTTTGTAACCACTTGATGGCTCTTTCAGAGGTTTAACATTATGCTAATAGATCTAGCAAACTGAAAACTCTCAAGCTATGTCTAGACTGCAGGCTTCTTTTGGAAAAAGCTTTTCTGGAAGAGATCTTCCAAAAAAACTTCTTCCGAAAGAACGACCACACTGCCAAAGCACATCGAAAAAGCGATCTGCTTTTTCGAAAGATAGTGTCCACACTGAATGGAAGCTATCTCACATGTAAGCTGTGATGACTATGGGCGAAATGGCCAGCAGGTCACCTGTGCTTTTTCCTCTTTCCTCTTCTTGCAAAAGAACTTCCTCTTCCCCGTCCATACATGCCTGTTTCCTAAAGAGCTCTTTTGGAAAAAGGCTTCTTCCTTGTAGAAAGAGGTTTATCAATGTCAGAAAAAAAACCCTGTTCTTCCGATTTTCTTTTGAAAGAACCCGATTGCAGTGTGGACATAGGTGAAGTTTTTTTGGAAAAAAGTGGCCTTTTTTTTAAAAAACTTTCCCTGCGTCTAGACTGCCGCCGTGTTCTTTTGAAATTAAATCGAAAGAATGCGGTGGTTTTTTTAACTGCGGTAAACCTCATTTTACGAGGAAGAATGCCTTTTTTCGAAAGTGCTCTTTTGAAAAAAGGCGTTCTTGAATGCAAACAGAGCTTTTTCTAAAGAGAGCATCCAGACTGCCTGGCTTTTTCAATAGAAGTGGTTGCAGTCTACATGCTGTCTTTTGAAAGAGGCTTTTTCGAAATATTCTTTAGAAAGAGGCTTGTAGTCTAGACGTAGCCTAAGGTGCCATAGGATTACTTGTTGTTTTTAAAGCAAACTGAAAGGCTTTTCACTTTTAAGTTAACATCCACTTGGGAGGAGAAAGTCACTAGTCTGCAAGCTGCAACAGCCTTCTATAGGAACCTTCAGAAATGGTAAGAAAAAGGATAGGCTGAGAGAAGGGTTGAGCACTGTGACCCAGGGGAGGCAATTGCCTCCTCTGGGTTCTTAAACCCGCAGCCCATGATTCTATGCTTTATGCGTCTTACCAAATTAAAATGATTAGAACTAAATCTCAGGCCACTTCTCCACTTACTGGAGGATAGACGCTCTGGTGATTAATCATTTGGGGTTCAACTTAGCGGGTATAGCAAAGACCTGTTAAATTGAACACTGAGGGTGCTCTCGTTGATGCTGGTATTGCTTACTGTCACAAGGAGTAAGGGAAGTCGATGGGAACGTTTCTTCCGTTGACCTCCCACTGTGGAGATGGCGCCAAAGTCGTTATTTATGTAGCTAGAGTTGTGTACCTTAAGCCAATCTTTCAGGTATAGTGTAGACCTGGCTCCAGAGAATCAAACTTTGCTAGTGAAAGAATCTTTCACACCATGTTCCTGCTCCATTTGATATTCAAAATGTCGCATTATTGCCTTAGTAGCAATAGCCAGGGCTCGACAAATAATGTAATCTACTCGCCTGTGGCGAGTAGATTACAACCCGGAAGAGCCGGCGCAGAGCGATCTGTGCATGCGCAGAATGATCTGCACAGAACACAGAACGGCGCGAAACCACGCGGCTGGCGAGCGGGGCTCGCTGTCGCTTGGCAAGCCCTGGCAATAGCTATTGTTTCAGCATTGTAAAAAATGTCAGCAATGACAAGAGACTTTGTGCTCCCAAAAACAAACTTCGCTTTTATCTTTAGTTTTGTGCTAACACTTCAACAAAATGTTTTATTCCCTTGATTTGGCCGCTTCAGATAAATGGCAAAATTAAAGAGGTACTATGATTGGTAACATTAACCAAAATTTGTACTTTTAGTTTTATCTCCTTTTAGTTTGAGCAATAAACAAGAAAATTGATTACTGTTATTTCAATTACAGAAGCACTCACGGGCTTCAGTCAGGAGTGTGACCTTCACTGTTCTGATTGGGGTTTTTTTAATTATGCATCTGTAGAGCAGTCTTAAGTCTCAAAGACTGGAGCAGCAATATAGAAGAGAGACAATCATTTGTCTTCAAATCTTTTAGAACGCATATTTAGATATATTATGATCATAATTGCAGTCTAAGACCAACAGATAATGGTCCATTCTAGGGAGGTCATTTAGGTTATGCTTAGAGATCTGGAGGGACTTATTAGCATATATGAGTTTATATAACAGGTTTCTGGATCTTTGGGGTTATTCAGCGTAAGAATACAAGAGCTGTGATACTGGGTCAGACCATTGACCAGCTTGTCCAATAGCCTGTCTCTGACAGTGCCTCCTACCAGAGTTTCAGGGGGAGTGTACAGAACACAGCAATTATGGAAGGATCCACTCCTGTCTCCCTTTCCCAGCATGTGGTAGTCAGAGATTTAAGGTCGCTCCTATAATAATTTCAACTTCTCTTCCCAAATTCTCTATCCAATTTTCTTAGTTGTGCTCCTTTTCCTTAGGCTAGGGTGGAGGTGCTTAGCATTCCAAAACCTAATTGTGGCACTGTTCCATGGATGAGTTGGCACTGGAAGCATTGTGACTGATGCGGTCAACACCCTTCCTCACCTGTGCAGAAGTGCTGTTTGCATTATTGCAGGGAATCTCAAGAAGTTTAAAGCAGTTATACTAGGTTTTCAATTGTTTAACTGGAAATAGAGAAACAAGTATGGTCACCCAAAAAGTTTCATTATTGGTGGAAAAAGATAAGAACATAACATAAGAATGGCCATACTGGGTCAGACCAAACGTCTATCTAGCCCAGTATCCTGTCTGCCGACAGTAGCCAGTACCAGGTGCCCCAGAGAGGGTGGACCGAAGACAATGATCGAGCAATTTGTCTCCTGCCATCTTTCTCCAGCCTTTGACAAACTGAGGCCTTCTCCTTACCCTCTGGCTAATAGCCTTTTATGGATCTAACCTCCATGACTTTATCTAGTTCTTTTTTAAATTCTGTTATAGTCCTAGCCTTCCCAGCCTCCTCTGGCAAGGAGTTCCACAGGTTGACTGTGCGCTGTGTAAAGAAGAACTTTCTTTTATATGTTTTAAACGTGCTACCCATTAATTTCATTTAGTGTCCTCTAGTTCTTATATTATGGGAACAAGTAAATAACTTTTCTTTACTCACCCTTTCCACGCCACTCATGATTTTATATACCTCTATTATATCCCCTCTGAGTCTCCTTTTTTCTAAACTGAAAAGTCCCAGTCTCTTTAGCTTCTCCTCATATGGGACCCATTTCAAACCCTTACTCATTTTAGTTGCTCTTCTCTGAACCTTTTCTAATGCCAAAATATCTTTTTTGAGATGGGAGACCACATCTATATGCAGTATTCATGATGTGGGTGTAATATAGTTTTATATAGGGGCAGTACGATATTCTTCGTCTTATTTTCTATCCCTTTTTAAATAATTCCTAGTATCCTATTTGCTTTATTGACTGCTGCTGTACACTGCGTGGACGTTTTCAGAGAACTATCCTCAATAACTCCAAGATCTCTTTCCTGATTAGTTGTAGCTAAATTAGTCCCATTCATATTGTATGTATAGTTGGGGTTATTTTTTCCAATGTGCATTACTTTACACTTGTCCAAAATTTCATTTGCCATTTTGTTGCCCAATCACTCAGTATGGTGAGATCTTTTTGAAGTTCTTCACAGTCTGCTTTGGTCTTGACTATCTTGAACAGTTTAGTATCATCCACAAACTTGTCCACCTCACTGCTTACCGCTTTCTCTAGATCATTTATGAATAAGTTGAATAGGATTGATCCTAGGAGTGACCCTTGGGGAACACTACTAGTTACCCCTCTCCATTCTGAAAATTTACCATTTATTCCTTTTGTTTCCTGTCTTTTAACCAGTTCTCAATTCATGAAAGGATCTTCCCTCTTATCCCATGACAACCAAATTTACACAAGAGCCTTCGGTGAGGGACCTTGTCAAAGGCTTTCTGGAAATTTAAGTGTACTATATCTAGTGGATCCCCCTTTTTATTGATCATTTTTATTGACCTTTTTATTGATCATTCCCTGTGATCCCTCAGCTCAGATTTAAGAATTTTCAGATCTATTTAGGTATAACTGACAACATTAATTCTTGGCAGATCATAGCTACATTGGAGTTGTACATGTTTATTCCAAGGTTGAATTTGGCCTGTTACAGGCTCAACTAAGCAGATCTTGCAGTTCCTGTTTCACTGGTTCCTCTATGACATTTAGGGAAGGACAGTCTTGCAGTTGAAGTCCAAAAGTGAGAGTCATAAGAATGGCATCTCTTCCTGGCTCTGCTAGTGGTTTCCTGTGTGCCTTGCAGTAAGTTAGTTAATTTCTTTGTGTCTGCATTTCCAGGTTTGCAAATGGGTACAATAATTCTTTTCTGTAAAAAGGTTTGAAATCTTTTGATATAAAGCTCAGTTGAAGTACAAAATATTTTCATTTATTTATAAGTAGGGAGTAAAAGTGACTGTACCTCACAATGTTTTATTAATGCCTGGCCCTTTGCCTTCTTGAGCCCTCTGTTTGGCTATACACATTCCCTCAGAATCCCACCTTATTGCGGCCACTCTAAACTTTGTGTTTAACCTTGTCAGGGCCAATGTGGTAGGCTAGCAAGGATTACAGACTTAGGAAAAGAATGTTTTAACCGCAGGTACTTTACTTATAAAAAGCACTCAAGAGTTACATATCTTTGGGGGAGGAAGGGGAAAAACAGTCCTGAATGCACTTCCCCTGAGTTTGATCTTACCTCTTCTGTGAGTCTGTGTATGGTCAACATTCATAGGCTACATAGCCCTTCCTGTCTTCTCCTTCATCTTCTCTTTCTTCTGCCCTGTGATGATGTATTGGCCCTTCTCTTAGGGTATGTTTATGCTACAGGGTTATTTCGAAATAACGCGTTTACACACAAAATGCATTTCGAAATAGTGTTTTGCTATTTCAAAATAGCGCATCCACACTGATTGGACGCTGAATAGCATTTAAGGCCGTCCAGAACCAGTTCAGGCAGGGCATCAGGTCAGGAGTTACCTTGTATGGCTGCTGTCTGAGGCTCATGCTTAAAGGGACCCCCCAGACAGCCAGTTCTCAGGTTTCCCTGCTTGCTTGCCTACCTCGCTGAGGGACAGCAAAGCATTTGTTCTCTGTGTACTCTGGTTGCCCTCACTCAGGACACCACAGCACTCTCCAACACGGAGTCAGAGCTGCCCCTGCGCACTCTGCAGCTCCTGGACATGTTGCTGCAAGTCTTGCAGCACTTTCTGCAGGCTGCCTCACAGGAGCTGTAGCAACCCAACCCCCAGGCCTTCTTCCAGACCCTCCTGGGGTATGTGGAGGAGCGGCTGCAACACCTGGATGCCGGTGTGCCCCGCTGCATCTGGCGGCTGGACACTAGCACCGAATGGTGGGACCACATAGGATCCAACAATGGATCCAGAATTTCAGGATGAAGAAGGACACCTTCCTGGAGCTCTGCGAGTGGTTCGCCCCTGCTCTGAGGCGACGGGACACGCATATGAGGCCCGCCATTCCCCTCCACAAGCGTGTGGCCATCACCCTCTGGAAGCTCTCCACGCCGGATAGCTACCGATCCATGGGTGGCCAGTTTGGTGTGGGGAGATCCACCGTCGGGGCTGTGCTCATGCAGGTATGGCAATCTCAGGTGACTGTCCCACGAGGGGGGTGGAAGGAGGGGAAGAGCAGGGTGGAGGTGGTGTAAGTCCCCTCCCTGGGAGAGTTTGTTCTGTTCCGGCCGCACAAAGGCCTGCCTGCAATGGCCAGGATTGCTGGGGGCTGTTCCTGGTGCATGGGGGAGCAGGGGATTAGAGGGAAGAGGGGGGAACTCTCAGGCACCCTTCCGTCCCTGTGATTGTCGGGCTTTGTGTGTCCTCCTGCAGGTGGTCAGGGCGATCAACTCCGTCTTGCTCCGCCGAATCATCCGCCTGGCCGAAGTCGATGCCATCATCGAGGGGTTTGGCGCCCTGGGCTTCCCCAACTGGGGGACTATTGATGGGACACACATCCCTATCCATGACCCGGACAACCAGGCCTCCATGTACATCAACTGGAAGGGATACTTTTCAGTGATCCTGCAGGCCGTGGCTGACCACCGGGGCCACTTTGTGGACATTAACGTTGGCTGGTCAGACAAAGTACACGATGCACAGGTCTACTGCAACTCTTCCGGGTGCCAGAGGCTGCACACCAAGATTTTCTTCCCTGACCGCCACATCACAGATGGAAATGTGGACATGCCTGTCTGCCAGGTGGGGGATGCAGCCTATCCCCTACAGTCCTGGATGATGAAGCCCTACATTGGACGCCTCAACCCTTCCCAACAGGCATTTAATGCCAGGCTCGGCAGCGTGTATTCAAGCAGCTGAAGGCCCATTTTAGATGCCTCCTCACCCGCCTGGACCTCTCAGAGTGGAATATTCCGCACGTGTGGCAGCATGCTGTGTGCTGCACAATGTGTGTGAGTGGAAGGGGGAGGCCTTCCTGCCAGGCTGGGTGGCAGAGGCTGAGCACTTGGCCAGCCTGTACGCGCAGTCCCACACGGCTGCCCTCCGGGAGGCCCATAAGGAGGCTGTCCGCATCCAGGAGGCCCTGCGGGAGAGCTTCTTCCCGGAGGACCAATAACAGCACTCCCTGG
>JANRFK010004440.1:10238932-10250505 GCA_030068395.1 Apalone spinifera | reverse complement strand
CGGCGATTATTTAACTCGCCGCTTCATTTCCCTTGCCGAGTAAACAAATCTACATGGCTCCGTCGACGGAGCCATGTAGTCTAGCCGTTCCCTGGGCTACTGAGAACAACTGAACTGCCAGACCCTGCCCCAGGCAGCAAACCCAGGTGACACTCTTGAATCTGTGCTGTGGCATGTTTTAGCTGTATTTCCATACATAGCCGTGCACCACAATGTGAAATAAAGAACTCAGATTGTGACATGGCAACGATGCACAGTTTTACAAGTACAATATTTGATACTTTCATTTATAAGATTGAAAGGGGGGGTGCCAAAGTCATAATTTTCCTAGGGGACTAAAAATCTTCGGGCCCTCCATGAGTGGGCCTTCTATACAGACCAGACTTCTGTTGATTTCAATGGGAGGAAGGCTGGGTAAGGATTTGGCCCTAGTTGAATTGGAAATTTTGAGAAATACTTGTTTACTCACTATATCCCATTATGACTCTTGTTTAAAGTCTGCTAAATTGGTATGGAATAAGGCTATTACTACGTCTTAACCAGTGAAATAACCTGCCAGGAAACCATTTGACTTACTATTATCACAACGAAGATGTTGCTTGGCTAAGCAAATTTGACCAGCACGATAAGTGAATGAAAAACATTATAGAGAGCTTCCTATAAAATGCACAAACAAGCTGTTCCTTTAATTGGAAAGATAAAGTGACTCCGCCAGAGTATTCATGTGTTCTGACAACTGTTAAATATGTTGTGCCCAGATTAATCTGACTTGCTGGGTTTAATCTTTTCAAGTTTGCTGTTTTACTTATATCTACTCTAAAGAGTGTAATAATTGAGGCACTCCAGAACAATATGCATGAAATACAGTTTAGTAAAGTTACTCAAACCTCTGACACTGTAATGGGTAGGAAATTGTAAGTCCTTGTGCATTTATTACAAATGATTTTTTTAAAACTCTCACTAATACAAAGTCTCCATTGGTACCAAAAGGTTAGAACATTTTAAAGATAGAAATGAAAGCATCGGTAAGGTATTTATAGTTATTTGTCTCATCCCTTACTAGGATGGGTAACTTCTAAGCATGGTTGACATTTATTTATAAATGTAAATCTTAATATATAACAACCCTCCCTGCACGTATTGTTAGAATATTTCCGTGTTCATTTCAACCAAAAATGAAGATTGTTAGGATGCACCAAAACAGTTGAAGAAGAGTTTTGTAGTTCTTGCATAGTTTATATGCTAAAAATAGCTATGTTCTCATTTTAGTAGCTGAGGGTGAGCAAAGGACCATAAAAAGATGCATTGTTAGAAGGTCAAGAGAGCAGACAATATCAGAATAAAAAGTAATGAAGAAGATAGGCAAGTCAGATATTCTGCATGATTGTGTTAATTGAGTTGTTTTAATGTCGCAGCAAATGCTTTTAAGCTAGACAGAGCCATGACTTGGGTGAGCCAATCCCACTTTCTACTTCTGTTGTAACAATTCCATCTGGTTTGTGCAAGGATGAAATAAATATTTTACCTTTAGTAGTAGTTTACTGAAGGCAGGGAATCACCTAGTACAGTAACATTGATAATAATGAGGCTAGCTTTATACATTCAATTTATAGCTGTATATATTCAATGTATTGCTATAACTGGAAAATTCCTTCAGTGTCAATTCTGTTTTTTAATAAATTACATTATTCTAAAAAAAAAAATCATCCCAGTTTGTTTTCTGTGTTCTCAATCCACAGTGCCACACTCCAGTATTCTTCTGTTGAGGAACCCTCCAATTGCATAGGACTGCCATAACTGGTTCCTATGCTCTGTTCTCTCCTAGTCTAAGGGACATACTCCAGGTATTGCCAAAGAGTAGGAAGTCCTAGTAATTCCAGCTGCAGCAGCACCCAAGATCAGAGCAGTATAAAGTTGGCTTAAAGCCACCTTTGCCATTAACCCCTTAAAAACAACCACAGACTCACAAAGGATGAACTCAGAAATTTGTCCCATAGTCTTGCACTCTGATTACTACTGCTTCCAGTTAACGTGAGCTCACAGCACTGATTTAAAAATAACCCACATACCAGACATTCACAGCACTCTCTCTCTGCTCTCCTCTGTCTCTGTCAGGAATGCATGCTCATCCAGGCCCCGCCCCTTGGGCGTGTACTTCACCGCCCCGCCACCCTTCGTCTCCCGCCATGGCACTCAGCTGACTTCTGTGCCACTCAGCCAGGCTGCCGCACGGGAGCAAGCAGCGCAAATGGCCTCTCTCTCTCTTCTCCTCCTACTGCCTCGCCCTCTCTCTCTCTCTCAGCTGTCGTCCGCCTCCAACTTCTCTCTCCATCTCTCTCTCTTTCTCTTCTCCCCTTCCCGCCTCTCACTCTGTGTTTCTCTTCTCCTCCTCCTGCTGCGTCTCTCTCACGCTCTCTCTCACTGTCCTCCGCCTTCTCCTCTCTGTCTCCTCCGCGTCCTCTGTGTCTGCTCTGCTTTCCTCCTTTTCAATCCAGCGCCCTTCCCTGACATCAGAGACGCATGCTTGTCCAGGCCCCACCCCCTCTGGGCGGCGCTGGTCCCTCTGGGCGGCGCTGTTGACTCCCGCCATGGCGCTCGGCTGACTTCTGCGCCACTCAGCTGGGCCGCCGTGCGGGAGCAAGCAGTGCAAATGGCCGTTTGGGGTCTGCACTCCCCATGCAGCACAGTGGACACTCTGGGGCGGCACTGCACACCTGCTACTACTACGAGCAGCTCAATGCCTCATGGCAGGGGGCTGGTCATCTCCCCTGCTGTTGTCAGAGTCCTGGCAGGGCATGCTAGGCATCAGCCTGTAGGAGGTTGGGGTGGCGAAGGAGGCGGAGGCCAGCCAGGAGACTATGACCGTCAGCCAGGAGCTGCTCCTCACCTTGGAGCCAGTCACTCCCCACCCCCCCAGGATGTCTCCCAGGCTTCCAAGGAACCTGGGGAGGGCACTACAAGTGAGTTCTCTAATGTTCCCTATATACAAGCAGGGGCAGGCGATGGGCTATGAGGGGCTGTGTGTTACTCGCTTGGCCTGCTTGGCCACACATCTTGTTCACGTGTCTGCACATGGCGCACCAGTCCGGCGCACTCAGCCCCATGACCCTCTCACACAACAACCCCTCAGTCCTTCTCACAAGGTCCCTGGAGAGGCCTGCCTTATTCCAGCCTCTGTGGTGGGACAACTTCCCATGACAAGCCACCACTAAAGAGTTGGGGCTATGGAACCACACAGCAGTGCCACACACAGCACAGGTCATGCCCGCACTCAGTCACCATCTGCTCCCAGTCAAGCGCAGTGATGCGGAGGAGACTGATCTTGTGCAGGGCAACTTGCTGGGGGAGGAAGGGAAGGGGAGCCCAGTAGCACTGTCTCTGGCAAGCAACGTCTGCTGTTCACATACACCTCCCTCAACGCCCCCATCCTTCAGCAGGCAGGAATAGAAGTTCTCTCTCTGCAGGCCACCACTAGTGCCGGACCTGGCAAGTGTGGGACACAGAAGGAAGCCAAACTGCCCCATCCCCTCCTCCCACCCACAGGCTCCTTCCCATGGCACCTCCTTTTCCTGGCCAGCACCTTCCCATGCCTGCTTGTCTCCGGGCCATGGGTGTAGCGATACTCCCCTGGGATGTCTGTGCACCTGCTGGAAAGTGCCCACTGTCTAGGCAACAGATGGCCTTGCTTGAAGCAGATCACGATCGTCTGAACCAAGACTATGGGAGTCAGCTTAGAGATTAGGGCTCGGCTTCGTACACACTGGCTGTGTCTATACTGGCACGATCTTGCGCCAGAGCTATGCAAAAGAGGCTCAGTGTGGAAAATAATCAGCATAACGGCTTTGCGCAAGAGGGTTTTTCTTGCGCAAGAAGGGGCAGTGTAGACAGCTCCGTCTTGCGCAAGAGCCTCTTCCGCAAAATGGCGGCTCATTAGTTATGCAAATGAGGCTCGGCGATATTCCATGCTGAGCCTCATTTGCATAGCTCTGGCACAAGATCGCACCAGTATAGACACACCCAGTGTCTTCTCTGGTGACTGCTGCCTGGGAAGAGCTGGTGCACCAACACAATGCCATGGTCTTCACTGTCACCTTGGTGATGGAGCGCATGGCATCATGCATGGTGCGGGCTGCCAGCCACCTACCCACCCCTCAGCATAGCTTCTCCTTCAAGGATATCCAGGGGCCACCGGGGTCCCAGAACATGGGGGGTGAACCCTCTAGGGCAGCCAGAGCCTCCAGGCCTCCTAGAGAGGCAGGCATCAGTACCAGCCCTGTCCCTGAGCCCCCTCCCATTTCAGTTGTTTACCCATGTTGTATGTCCCCTGAGCATAAAGTCCTGTTTTTTTGAGACCAAGGTCTTTATTTTTTGCTCTGCAGGGGAGGGGTAATGGGGGAATGGAAGGCAGAGGAAGGCAGAGGTGAGGGGTGAAAGGCACACACAGGGAATGCAGGGGCCCCTTGTGGAGAGGCACAGGGGAGAGTCTCAGAACTGGCCTTGCATGAAATTTGTCTTCAAGGCCTCTCTGATGAGTACAGCCCTTGCTGTGCTCTCCCGGTGGCACTGGTGTCTGGCTGCTCAAACGCCCTGGCCAGACATTCAGTCTCAGCCCCCCCCACCCTGGCAGAAAAGTCTCCCCCTTGCTTTCACACAGGTTGTGGAGCACACAACAGGCCACTACCAAAAAGGGGTTGTTGCGCTTGCTGTGGTCCAGACGGGTGAGGAGACTCCTGAACCTCCCCGGTGAATGCCCAGACTCACATTCCACGGACCGTTTGGCACCTGCCCAGCCTGGTGTTGAACTCTTCCTTGCTGGGGTCCAGGTTGCCTGTATAGGGCTTCATGAGTCAGGGGAGCAAGGGACAGGCTATGTCGTCCAGGAGGCAGATGGGCATGTCCACCTCTCTGACTCTGAAGGTGCGGTCAGGGAAAAAAGTGCTGGCATGCAACTTTCGGAAGAGGCAGGAGTTTCAGAAAATGCAGGCGTCGTGCACCTTTCCCGACCATCCCACGCTGATGTCAGTGAAGCATCCCTTGTGATCCATGAGGGCCTGCAGCACCGTGGAGAAGTACCCCTTTCAGTTGATACACTCTGGGGCTGAGGATCGGGGGCCAGGAGGGGGATGTGCATGCTGTCTATGGCCCCTCGGCAGCTGGGGAACCCTATGGCGGCAGTGCCATTGACAATGATGTCCATGTTCCCCAGAGTGACAACCCTCGATAGCAGCATGACCTTGGCTACCTGCCTGGGCATAGCCCAACTGTGAATTTCCCCACACCAAACTGGTTCTTGACTGAGCAGTAGCTGTCCAGTGTGGTGAGCTTCCACAGGGCGATGGCTACGTGCTTCTGCCTGGGGATGGCGGGTCTCATGCAGATGTCCTGTCACCTGAGGGCAGGGACGAGCCACACACAGAGCTCCAGGAAGATGGCCTTCCGCATATGGAAGTTGTGCTGCTGCTGCTGATCATCCCATCCCTGAATGACAATGTGGTCCCACCAGTCTGAGCTCATCTCCCGCCACCAGAAGCAATGTTCCACTGGATCTGAGGGATTTAGGGGCATGTGCAGCAGCAGGAGCACCAAGACTGGGTGAGCAGGGCCTGCGGGTGCACTGGGGTTTCTCCTCCTTATTCTTGCCTTCATCCTGCTGGAGCAACATGCAGGCAGTTTGGAAGTATTGTGCTATGAGGCGTAGCATGAGAGCTATAATGAGCCTGGCACTGCTTTGCAGCAGCTCCGGCTCCATGGTGGCAGTGCTGTGGCATCCACGCAGGCAACCAGAGCACAAGAAGGCATGTGCACATGCCCACTGCATCCCTTTTCTGTCCTGCGAGGGGGGAGGCAGTGGAGGAGGGGCTTGTGAGATGTGGTCATAGAGAGAAGCCTCTGTAAGCATCTGTCGCAGCTTGCCGGACCAAGCAGCACAGGAAGCATCTGCCCTCTTGGTGCCCTCCCCAGAGTGCTTTCAGGGGCTCTAAGTCCAAGGCAGGCTCTGTTCAATTTGGACGTGCTATTTCAGAGTAATTCAGACTAATTTTGAGGCTTCCCTGTAGTGAGGACATTCTAGTTCAAATTTGTTGCATTAAGAGTTATAAGGTTGGATTTAGTAATTTTGAAATAATTTCCTAGCGTAGACTAGGAATGTTAATGACTAGTCGACTATCCGATAAGCAACTGCTTATCGGATAGTCGACTAGTTGATTCCGCCCCCCCCCCCCCCCCCCCCCCCCTTTGCTGCCTCTATCAGATAAAGGCAGCAAAGGTGGGGGGGGAGAGGAGGTACTTGAAAACAGCAGCACCACACAGCTGAGCCTGGGCTCAGCTGTGCGGTGCTGCCTGGAGCCTGGGGTCAGCTGAGAACTTCCTAGCTGATCCCGGGCTCCACAGCAGCATTTATGTGGAACCCAGGATCAGCTGGGGAGTCTCCATCTGACCCTGAGTTCTGGGGAAATGCAGCATGGAACCCGCGGTCAGCTAGGGAGTCCCCAGCTGATCCTGGGTTCCATGGAAATGCTGCGTTGGAGCCCAGGATCAGCTGGGAAGTCCCCAGCTGACGTCGGCTCTCCGTGGCATTTCAAAGCAGCAGCACAGCATGGAGCCAGGGGTCAGCGGGGGAGTCTGAGTTCCTCACTGACCCTGGGTTCCATGCTGCATTGCCACTTTGAAATGCACAAGAGCCCCCACTAGGGACTCTTGTGCATTTCAAAGCTGGCACCCACATGCATCTCTGAGTCAGCAGGACTTCTCACTAGCCCAGGGCTGCACACAGAGTTCTGTACAAGAGCCCCACTGCGGAAGTGCCTATCGACTAGTTGAGTAGTCAATAGAAATTCCATCAACTAGTCGATTAGTCAATTAACTGCTAGTTAACATCCTTAGTGTAACATGGCCTTAAAGCCTAACAAAAATATATATAATATAATGAGCTTTTGAAGTGGGTTTTGCCTACGAACACTCACGATACTATATGTATATATATATATTTTTTTTTGTTAGTCTCTATGGAGCCACAGGACTACTTGTTGATTCACTTTGACCATTCCAATTTTTCTTGTCTATATAAATATCTTTGTTCTACACATTAAAACTGAAATTTAAAATCTCACCTGGAAACATCACAGTTCCTGGCATTTAATTTCTAACTGATCCTAGAATAAACTACTGATTTGTCTATTTCAGAATTTATTCTTGAATTTTTTTTTCAAATCTAGCATGCTCTGGATTTAGTTCTATTTTGAGATTTCTACCATTCCATTTGAATATCACAAGGGTTAGGAATCACGCACAATCTGTGTTCATATCTGTGATTTCATTCTCTATAGTTTAGGTTTTGAAGTTTGGGGAAAGTGGAGAATTACCGGTAGCAGAAAGTGATTTGTTACCTGCTCCTGTTATTGCTACAGTAGAAACACTGGGTTTCATTCAGCTCTGACATATATGAGTTACTGAATTCAGTGAAAGTACTCCTGATTCCGTATAGCTAAAGGTGGTAGTCTCGCCCATTATTAAGGCTGTCTGACACTTCCCATTCCCACTTCCCATGATAAGACTCTGTTTTCAGTTGCTCACAAGTTTACTAAACATTAATAGTTCAGGCTAAAATTTTCCCAGATGGGTGTCTGCCTCAGTTTTATTGTTGTTGTTTAAGTTTCAGCAAAAATAGTGCTGTCATTTCCAATACAAGAAAATACATTTTTCTGCCTGTTTAAAAAAAATGTACAACCATTTCAGGGGTGCTGGGACAATTTATATGGGTGTGTATGTGTTGAGAGCTATTGAACCAAACTGGAAACCTCATATATGATGGAAACCATTTCAAACCATTGGGTGCAGCAGTACCCCAGGGCCCTTGGTTCCAGCACCTATGAACCGTTTCAATGACAAGCTCTAGTACCTCTTGCCTTTGGAGCAAGTGTTTGCAATCTGGTGGGGGAGGCCTGCTGTCAGGAATGTTCCTGTAAAAAACTACACAAGTTTGGCAAAGTGATAAACCCTTAAAAAAATTCACTTCACACTTGTTGCCATGCCCATGTTATGGGTTCCCTGTTACCAGGGTGTCCAATTTGAGGCCTCCCACATGGTGATTTGCCGAAGTGCTGAGCAGACACAGTTGCAACAGAAGCCAAATAGGACTGATACATGACTGTGACTCCCATTAATGTTCAGAACATAATGGATGGGTTTGCAACAATGGGGCTGCTGAACTGCGATGAGGCAGTATCTGGCACACAGGTCTCTATTTTGGCACCAGCCCACCTTGCTACTGAGTGCTTCAACAGAAAGGGTTATTTTTCCATGGCAATGCAAGCAGTGGTGTATAACTGGAGAAGCTTCACCGATATTAGCATGGGGTGGCGAGGGGAGGTGCATGACACACACGTCTTTACAAACACAGAACTGTTCAGAAAACTGCAAACAGTGACAGTCTTTCCAGGACAAAGGATTATTATCATCAATGGTGATTCTGGCTCAAGAAGTCATACACTGGCCACCTTGACAGCACCAATGAAAGATTAAGCTACTGGCTCAGGTTCAGAATGACAGTTACCCTCCCCTCCCAGAGAAACTGCAAGTGTCACCCCCCTTCCCACCAGAGGATGCCCAGGCTGGCCATGGCCCCATACTTGACCTACCTGGAGGAACCTGTGCCAACTGCAACCAGTCCTCCTCTCCCTTCTCAGACCCAATCTTGGGGTATTTGCTACTCAGCTGCCCAAAAACATCTTTGAAAAGCTGCTTTCCCCAGAGATTGGGTTTGGGAAAGGGAGGGGAGGCATGGCTGTGGCTGGCCTGGGGTTTCACTAGCCATGGGATGGTGGCAGTCAGGGCTTCGCCGGGTGCAGGGCCTGTGCGGGACCCAGGACTTCTCTAGTGGGGTAGCAGGCACTCAGGGCTTCTCCGAGCAGGGAGGTCTGCAGCTAGCCTGGGACTCCTCTGGCCAGGGGAGAGGTTTCTCTGGATGGTGGTGGAGGCTTCTGACTCCAGCTGAGGGATGAGGCAGGGGAGTCTCATGGCTCTAGCCCCAGGCGGAGTAATGGAGTGGAAGGTGTGGAGTTAGGGTCTAGACTCCCACAAAGGGAGCTCCACCCACTGTCCACACACCCATGCCTGTGGCCTGCGCAGGGAATTTAAAAGGGCCTGGTGGGATTCCTACTTTAAACCACCCAGGCCCCAAGACAATGGCCCCCTTTGCAGCTCCTGTCAACAGGCCTGCATGCGATCACACAAGGTTCCTTTTCCTGCAATGCGCTCATCCCTGCTTGGCTGTTGGTATGGTGGGATAGCTACTGGAGGTCTGTTGGCAGCACAGGTCATGCAGTGCCCACACTTGTGCTGAGTAACCACCGCACAAGCAACCATGTCTGAGCGTCCTTTGGGGAGGTGGTTTTATTGTCTTGCCATAATGGCGCTCATGTCAGCAGGAGACAAATCTGAGTCTGGACAGATGCAGAAATAGGAAGGTGCATTATGTTAACCAAACTTTGTAAGGTAGGCCAGGCCACACAGTTTCTTCTCCTCAAGTTCATGCTGCACCTTCCTCCCTTACCTTCTCCTCTCCCGTCCCTCCCCCTCCCATCCTCTTTCCCTCCAGACCTACATTCTAAGTGCTTTGTAACAGTGATTGGTGTTTTTGTTCTGTGTTTGTATGGCACAATGGGGTTTTTCTGGTCCATGACCAAGACTCCTAGATGCTAAGATAATATGACTAATAATATTGATGGATACCCTTTCAGAGCCTCAGTTAGCCATCTAAAATGAGGACAAGATCCCCAGAGATGGTGTAACATTGATTCATGCTTGTGAACCACTCAGATACTATAGTGATGATCGTCGTAGGAAAGCCCATGAGAAAAATAATTCTATCCTCAACAGGGTTTAATTAGCATGCAGGAAATAAGACAAGGGGCCACTCATTGAACAATGAGGATAAAACAAAATACTGAATAGTTGTTTATCCAGACAGCACTGTCTGTTCTGTGCACTGAATAAGGTGGAGTGGAAAAAATAGTTTATAACATTTTAAAAACTGTATCATAATGCATCGGCATACGATGGGCAAATTAAGGTTTCATGCACAACTTTTGAGCACTTGAACCTTAATGGTCTTTTAATGTAGCTTGTGTGTAATGCCAGCTTAAGTCAGCAGAGAAATAGGCCAATTATCTTGTGAGAGTTTCTGGTGTGTGATGCTATTCTAGACTGGTGAGTGCAGGCCAGCCCACAGAATGTGGGGGGAAGGGGCAACTCCCCTTGGGCCCAGCAACCCAAAAGAGCCCTGAGCTCCCAGCAAGTTGTAGCAGCAACTGGAGCCCTGGGCCTTTTAAATCACCACTGGAGCCCTGTGTGGCATGCTCCAGTGTCCCAGGCATCATGCTCCAAGCAATGCTGAAGGCTAGCTGGGTGGGGGTGGGGACACTGAGAACTGGCTGTCCCAGCCCTTCCCCTTCTGCCTGAGGCCCCACCCAGTGTGGAGCTGCCACTCCCCCGCCACCTTGCCCAGGGCCCAACGAGTCTGTTGGCTCCCCTGAGGATCTGGGTGGCAACACTGCAGCTGCCCTATTGTGAAGGATGCCAGATTTTCATAAGACTCTCTACATATATCCCCATAGTGGTACACCTTTGAGTTGGGTTTCTTAAACCTGCTTTCAGTGGGAAACACCCAGTTTCGAAACCTTGGAAGCCAGATAGAAGCCCATTATTTCCGACTATTCTGTGTCTTTGTATGCAGTGATATTGTTGTGACATAGTATGATCACGATGACCCCATGGGGCGGTTCCCCTATATGCTGGTTATGCCACTGACACCTGCTTTCTTGCTCTCTGTGGATCCCCACCACCTTGTCCTACTGGGCCAAATTCTCTGGTCTGTCCCAGACAAGGCACAGAGTTGGGGTAACCACCCTCCCTCCCCCCTGAAGAGCAATGTAGCCACTGATCCCCTTCACCTCTGGGAGAATGCAATTCTAAAGCACAGTACCCAGGAAATACTTTAATACATATTAAAGTATTAAAAATGATTCCCCAAGTGGAAGTGACTCCCCATAATTTGTTCCCCACAACTTAAGTTTGTGTTTAGATTTAGTGTTATCAAGCTTGATAAGTGTTTAGATTTATTATTATTATTAGTTAAGATTGTTAAATATTTAAATGTTTAGATTTATTATTATTGCTCCTCTAGAATATAATTTGTTAGGAATGTAATATTAGGTCATGTAACTTAAAACTGTTAAGAATATAATACTATGTAGTCAGAAACAGCTCCCCTCTCTGTGTCCCAGGGAGCCAAGCCCTGTAATTGATTAAGGGCATTGTTACACAATTGACGCCAGTTCTCTTCAAAGCATTGTGAACCAATTCAAAGTGAAACATTGATTAGGGAATGTATGTAAGAGAGAGAGTGCTTGGACAATGAATGAATGGTTTGAGAGTTCCAGCCTGAGAATGCAGCATCAAAGGGCTGAAGAAGGCGTCAGGTGCCAATGCAACCAAAAGGTGTCAAGTGGAGGTCCACCCTATGACAAGCACCTGGCTGCCATCCTGAAGACATCAGCATGATACAGCAATTCCCA
>JANRFK010004440.1:10208732-10230034 GCA_030068395.1 Apalone spinifera | reverse complement strand
GGGATCTCTTGCGGTCCCTCTCAAACTCCCCTGTCTGCAGCCCCCTGTCTGCTTATGGTTTGGACCTTTCTGCCATCACCCCAGGCAAAGAGTTCCACAAGTGTATTGTGAAAAAATAATTTATTTTGTTTGTTTTAAATCTGCTGCCCATAAATTTAATTGGATCAGCTTCTTGTGTTATGTTAGTGAAGGATCAAATAACATTTCCTTATTCTATTTTTCAAAACTGTTCATGATTTTTTAGACCTCTAACATCTCTCCACCCATTACTCATTTCTTTTCCAAGCTGAAGTTCTAGTCTTTTTAATCTTTCCTCCTATGGAAGCTGTTCCTTACCCCTAATCATTTCTGTTGCCCTTTTCTGTACCTTTTTCAAATACAATATATCTATTTTTAGCTGGGTTGACCAGATCTACATACAGTATTCAAGATGTGGGCATATGATGACTTTATCTAGAGGCAATATGGTATTTTGTCTTATTATCTATTCCTTTCCTAATAATTCTCAATATTCTGTTAGCTTTTCAGTTTTTAGACTGCCACTGCACATTGAACAGATGTTTTCAGGGAATTATCCACAGTGATTCCAAGATCTCTTTCTTGAGTGGTAACAGCTATTTTGCATCTAGAGTTAGGATTATATTTTTCCATGTGCATTACTTTGCACTTATCAACACTGAATTCCATCTGTCTTTGTGTTGTCCAATCACCCAATTTTGTGAAATCCCTTTGTAGCTCTTTGCACTCAGTGATCCAAATGCAAATCCCTGCAGCACAACACTCATTCTTACTCTTCCCCCCCTATCTTTCAAGTGGAGTACCTGGCAATGTTTTCATGATGAGCTAATGATCCTTTAATTACTGGAATTCCCAGCCTTTTGTTATTCTTAATCACCCTGCCTCCTTCTTTTTATAACAAACTCCCTGTCCCAAAGGCAAAGCTGCAAGCAGCTCAAACTCTGTTGCATTTAAGAACTGCCTCTGGAGTCAGGGCATGCAGCTTTAAGCAGACCTCAAATATGAAATCCAGGAGTTTGAACCTCAGAAGAGGGGTCTACTGCCCTCCTAGCTGCCCATAAATAGCACCCTTGCTAATGGAGCTTAGAGAGAACCTGACTTGTCTTATTTTCACACAAAAAGATACTCTAGGACATGACTCAAAACTGAAGGATGAATAAAATTCACAGGTAGCAGTAGTAATAACTGGAAGCCAAGTGGCCTTTCTTTTAAACTGCTGAAATTATACTGAAATATTCAAGCTTACAGGGCAATGATTTTTAACGACTGTTATTCAGAAGTCACTTTTCCTTGAAACAGCTCTCTGTGTATAGTCAGTTTTACGGCGAAAAAAGAAAGCAAAAAGCTTTCCAACACACAACAAACCAAAAATTTTGCTTCATATCTTACAGTGAAAATAACCTTTAGTATTATTGGTACAAAGTGTTCATACAGTGACTTAAATTGACGGTGTAATGAGTGCATGAGTTAGGCTGTATACAGACTTGATGAACAGGTTTTTGATCATGAAATTCCAGTCAGTTTGAATAGGTGCTGATCAGTTAAAATCTCCATGCATCTAGTTTGGAATGTAGCACAAGCTTTCAGGACCTACATACTGTTGGTTACACAATAGATGAACTTCCATATATTTTCCTTTGCACAGCAGAAAGCTGCAGCCTAGACAGCCCTGATTAGTGAGGTCTGTGTTAGTTGCATTATTGAGAGCAATTTTGCCAGCATGTCTTAACTTCATAAAGGCAAGATGGCATAGGACCTGCAAGCCACAGCAGGTTTTAAGTTTCAAGGGGAAGGGAATGAGCACACGCATACTCTAACTCATACTTTCATCTATTTGCCTCCTGTGTGGCCAAAATTGAGCTAATAAGGATTTCTGCTCATTCGCCAGCAGGCTCAAATGGGAAAAACTGGATGCCCATCTTCCTGAGATGGACTTCCATCACTGCAAGGCAATTTACAAATACCAGGTGTTCTATAGAAAGTCCAAAGGCAGAATCAGGCATTAATAGTGTTTGTTCAACACAAACCCCAAGAAGCACTTGCATGCTTGGTATATCATAGTGAGGGCCCTACCAAACTTACGGTCATGGAAAACATGCCACTCCCAGACCATGAAATCTGGTCTCCAGTGTGAAATTTGATCTTTTGTGTACTTTATCCATTACTATACAGATTTCACAGGGGAGATGGGCATTTCTCAAGCTGGGGGTTCTGACCCAAAAGTGGTGGCAAGCTTATTGCAAGGGATCAGAGTATTGCCACACTTATTCATGCCCTGCCTTCAGAGCTAAGTGGCCAGTCAGTGGTGCTAAGTTCTGAAGGCAGCAGCTCAGAAGCAAGGATGGAAACACCATATCATGGCACCCTTGCTTCTGTGCTGCTGCTGGCAGTGGCATTACCTTCTGAGCTGGGCTCTTGCCCAGCAGTTGCTGCTCTCCAGTTGTCCTGCTCTGAAGACAGTACTACTGCCAACAGCAGTACAGAAATAAGGGTGGCAATACCACCACCCCTTTAGAATAACCTTGTGACCCATCCCCCACCTCCTTTTGCAACAGGATCCCTATGAAAATCAGATTTAAATATCTGAAATAATGACATTTATGATTTTTAAAAATTCGATACCCATGCAATTGACCAAAATGCACCATAAATTTGGTAGGACCCTACTCATAGTGTGAAAATATGCATCCTTGAGGTAGAGAGCAGCATACCACTAGTCTTTCTGGTGTAGGGATAGGTTGCTGGATGTAAGGGAAACCACAAAGTGAGGAGAAAGATCCAAAAGGAAGTCTAGAAAAGTTACCATCAACATAGCCACCCAATTTCCAGCTTTACATAGGGAAGTGAAGGGAGGTGCAGGAGGAAGAAACCAAATAGAGAAAAAATTGGCATTAAAGATAATAGGCCTCTTTTCAAATGGACAACTATAAAAATGCAGCACTACTTGCACTAAAACTGCATATTACTGTCCAAATATTCTGTTCCAGGCAACAGCTTTTGAGGTTTATAACCAATGATGCTCATGGTTTTCATTATTTTACTACTCGGATGGTGGGGTGGTTATAAACTCTGTACTAGGGAAGGCAAATTTTCCAATTTTTGTATTAACCCCCCCCCCCCTTCTCTTGACCGCATCATTAAGCTCTGCCCTAAGCCAATATTATCATTGCTTCAGTATAAACTAAATGAGAGGGGTATGAGGGCAGAGAAAAGGGTAAACAAATAAAAAGCAAAAAAAAAAAAGTTTAATGTTTTTATTGCTATTTTAGGGACAGCCATGTTATTCATGTAGCCAGTGTAGCAGAGATGTTGTTTTCCAGTCCCATGGCCATAAAATCCTTTACGGCACTAATATCATTCCTCTCAGTTTTCACAAGACAACTGTCTTCACAATGGGGATATTTAAAGTCATTACAAAACATTGAAAGAGTGGTCTTGTGCAGAAGTTGCAGAGCTGAGTATTAGACCTGGAGTTTATTCTTGGGACTACTGTGTCTTGATGTGACCATAGGAAAATTGTTTTGGCTTCATGCCTCAGTTTTCCCAACTGTAAAGTGAGGAAAACACCTGCTTTGGATTGAATTCATTAACATTTGTCAAGTTCTAGGATGGTAGCTACTATGGAAGTACAAAGGGTCTCAGGGGCTCATTCCATGTTACACAGTGTGACTGGTGTCATGGGATAGCAACATGGGATAGCAACTCCATATTGTGTTATTCTAAGGAAATGACTAGGGCAGAGTTAACAAAGTGGCAACTGTTCCTTTCTGTGCTTTCTTTTGTCTATTCTTCTGCTCTCTCTTTTCTGCTTTGCCTCCTCCTGGCTCTTCTTCAGCTGCCACAGCTCTGCATTCTTGTTTCTCACCTCCTCTTCTCCAGGACGCTCTCTCCTCTGGTGTCCAATCACACAGCAGTAAAATGTCCCTCTCCTGCCCCCCAGACATAATGGAAGTGCTGCGTCTGGACTGTATGCCACCAAGCATCTTGAGCGCTAGGAATAGAACAGCTCTGTTGGGAGACTTGAGCCTATTTTTCAGTATCCTTTATAGCCAAGGGCAGCCCTGGCACCAAGCGAAAATCAGTAGGTTAGACAGATGTAAATGCTATTGAGTCAGTATATTTCACTGCTAAGCTTCTTGTTAAGGGAATAATAGAGATATTAGATAAACTGGTTTGGTTACAACAAAACCTGAGCCTTGTACTTCCTAACCCTCATCTCACTGAATCCATATTTTTTCAGTCTAGAAAATATTTTTCTTATGGGGCTCCTCTCCCTCTCACCGCGTCCCTGGGCTCCAACCCAAGTCTCCTTTTTCAGACCCCAAAAAGGTCTTGCTGCTCTCTTCCCTCTCAAAGCCAACAGGTGAACTTAACCCTTCCCCATGCGAAACTTCCAGTGATTTCTCAGCTCCCTGTTAGGTTCTGCGCTCTGACATGCAGCCTTTCCACAGCCACCCCATATCTGCAAACTCTCAACTCTAAACATGCTTCCTTACTTCTACTCCACAATCTTCTTGCCAGCCCTGCTCCACTCTCTCTCCATTTCCTCCCCAACTTCTCCTTCTCCTTTTTAGCCCCTCCCAATGGGTGACAAGACTGTACTGACTTGACTTACACTTCTTTATTCCACACAGAACATAGAGCTGCTACCATTTCTTCCATCTGCGACAGTCTCTTGCTGCAGGCTTAGCTTCTTCCCATGTCATTTTGACAGCTTTCAATGCTGCTATTATTGTGCGGTTCCATGCTGCGAGTGAGCTACCTCATCACCTTTTACCTGGAGGCTCCAGGCCAAACCTGTCATGATATTTTGGCCTTTCCTCCATATGTGTCCTGTCATTTTCATTCTGTAATTTCCTATCTTATCAGTTTCTGTTTTGACTGCCTCCTCAGTTCTTTGTTTATGACTTTTTTCTGGTCATCTGATATTGAAGATTTGTCTAAGGAAGTTGTTTATGAAAAGTTGAAGTTTAGACAGGAAGGTTGTGAGCCTCCAAATTTCAGTACCACATAGAAAAAACACTGTATAATGGTATTAAATGTTCGAAGTTTAGCCTGGGGGCAAGATTTCTGTTTCTTCAGACTGGCTTTAGTATCATAATCCTCTGTTCCACTTTGAATGCTGCTAAGATAGGTGAAATATGAGAGCTTTTTCTATGTCAGCTGCAGAAAAGTTATAGGAAGTCAAGTGTTCCCTGTAAGCTGTGTGCATGTGCGCCACTCAAGATAGATTCATATGCTACTCAGCTGATTAGCAGAATGCCCACAGCTAGGTTTTTTGTTTCTACTTGTGGTGCACATTGCCACATGGTTTGGTGTACGTAAATATTATTCTGCACATGGAGGGAAAAATCAATTCATTAAAGGAAAAGATTAGAGGGAACATTGGTTATCAGTGTTTCTTGTATTCCCCTCATTACCCAATCCATCACCAGTAAAGACGTGTGGGTCATATAAGACATTCTTATATAACACTGGCAGTAACCTCTCATGTCTTAGTCATTTTGCTGTTCTGGATTACTTAGCATGCCATATTGTCACATCAGCTCTAGTAGTGGTGTGACTTCCACAAAATTGATTTGCTCTGTACTTGATTTCTCCTGTCTGAACCCTGTACATTATCGTATTCTTGAATCTACCCTGTTCTTTATTCTGTCTAGAATAACGTGTAAATACTTGACTTGAGACAGACAATAACTGAATGTGCCTCCAGTTTTTGTTCTGATTCCTCCTAGAGTCATTAAGTCTATGTACTTGCTTGATTTAGTTCAATTTTGAGTTTCTATTTTCTGCCATATATCCTCAGCTAATCACTCTTTGGGTGTGTTTCTTCCTGAATCCCAGCATTTTACAAACTTTGACTACATTTTCCTTTAGAAGGCAAATGAAAATGGGTACTGGTCCATTATCCTCAGATATCAGCTGTCTATGGCTATGACTACATCGGTATCCCAGAAAAACTCCGCCGCGTCTAGGGAATGCATCTGCTCTTCCGCTTTTTTGTGCGGAAGGACAGACATGCTCTTTTGGAAGCCTTGTCTTCCTCCTCCCATGAGGAAGAAGGGCTCTTCTGAAAGAGGAGGCTTTTCCGAAATTTGGCCCAGTGTAGATGGGCCAAATTTCGGAAAAGCCTCTTCCAAAAAAACTATCGGAAAAAGGCACCTTTTTCCGATAGATCGGTATAGTGTAGACATATGTGCTAAAGCAGTGTTTCCCAATTTTATTTGGCCACGGAACCCTTTTAAACTCAAAACTATTTTGCAGAACCCTAATAACAGTCTAATATATGGAGCTGAAAAAGTAGACCACAAATAAGTAAGGATAATAATAAACAAATGCTAAACAAGGTCATGAGATCAACATTTAGTTTAATTACACATATTTTTTTTTAAAAATCACATATTAATTTTTTTAATCATAAAGTTATTGTAATGGAATTTTCTCACAGAATGTGCCTTATTTTCACTTTGCAGAATCCTGGGGTTCCGTGGAACACCATTTGTGAAACACTGTGCTAAAGCAATTCTAAACTCTTTTTGTATTAACTGCTTTAGTTTAGTGATGTAATAAAATGGGCACATACCGTTCAGATCTCTTTTTTGTTTTTATTTTTTATTCTCAGTTAGCTACTACTAAAGCATAGTTTGTTTCCATATCTGCTCCACGTCTTCTTTAAAACTTCTCCATTTGCATCAATATGGTTCCAGTTCTGTGACCTGGTGACTTCCAAGTTATATTATTAACAGTCTGGTGAGGAAAGATAGTACTTCTAATGACCAAGGCTATGTCTACACTGCCCCATTTTGTGCAAAAAATATTCAAATGAGGCAAAGCGTGGAATATCATGGCATCTCATTTGCATAATTAATGAGGCTCCATTTTTGCACAAAAGACTTTTGTGCGAGAGCTGTTCTTCCTGAAAAAAAAATGCGGAAAAACGGCTGTTGTGCAAGAAGGTTTTTTTGCGCAAAAAGGAGCCATATAGATGGCTCCTTTTTGCGCACAAGCCTCTTGTGCAAAAATGGAGCCTCATTAATTATACAAATGAGACATGGTGATATTTCATGCTTTGCCTCATTTGCATATTTTTTGCGCCGAACAGGGGCAGTTTAGATATAGCCCAAGTGATTAATTCCACAAAAGTCTGCAAACATTTCACCATTTTCATTCATTTCACCAATGCCTTGATTCTTCCCAGCCAGTTTGATTGCTTCCTACTTTAGCATTTATATCCCCTATTACAAGGAGGCATCTCTTTTCAGTAACTTATCCACTGCATTCTGTAGCTGGAACTCATAGAAGTTCTTTTTTGCCTTGGCTCGTATCATTTGTTAGAGCAGAACATTAAAATAAAAACATTTTCTGGAACTTTGATGTAAGTTGTTTTGTTATAATCCTCTCCAGAACTGACGTCTGTTCTATAAGGTTTTTTTGGCTACCCTCCCTGATAGTATCAGACCCACACTATCTCTGTCTATCACTGGCATTTGGTAGTCCAGAATGTAAAGTTGATAATGTTTTTTTGTCCTTATGTTAACCCATCTTTGTACAGGGTGTATTAACATTGTTAATGTATTGATGGAAAATACTTCTTGCTGTAACTTATTTCACAGGTAGGTATTTTATTCTGAAAATCTTCTAAATGATTAGGCTGCAGTTAGTAATATTTAATTTTTGTGATCCTATTTAAAAAAATTAGACAGTTTTCTTGAACTCCAATTAAGATAAGCTACTAGTTGCTGGCTTTCAGGCCACCTTACCAAGTCATTAAGGGCAGTCTAAGTGGTGACCCAAGCTTAGCTTGACTAGTTTATTTTATTTTTTTAATATCTAAATTGAATCTGTGTGTCAGCCAGAAGAGGGAGCAAGTGGCATGTGATAGAATGAAATCAGCTACTAATGGCACGGTCTATATTAAGCCAGGAAAAGTTGCTCAAGTGCAAACAAGTGCAGAATATTATATGGACACTCTTAGTGCTCTTTAAGGATGGCTTATTTAGATTTATCTTCAATAGATTCCACATTGACTTAGGGTAAGTCAAAATTGGGATGTTTACAAAGGCTTTTGTACTGCTTTAACAAAATTGTTTTCACAACCCATTTAAGTTTAACCAGTGCAATTTTTTGTGTGTAACTATGTTATATTCATTATCAGCTTTGCAAATATTCCCATTTTTAGAAGAAGCTACTCAAGCCTATTTTTGAACTTTTTACACTGATTTTATTGTGTTTGGCATCTTTCACAGCCACTACATCTCAGAACATTGGAATTACTGTAAATACAATACACTTAAAAACAACAAATGGTCTGGTAGCACTTTATAGACTAACAAAACATGTAGATGGTATCGTGAGCTTTTGTGGGCACAGCCCACTTCTTCAGATGACCAGCCATCTGAAGAAGTGGGCTGTGCCCACGAAAGCTCATGATACCATCTACATGTTTTGTTAGTCTAAAGTGCTACCAGGCCATTTGTTGTTTTTTAAGTTTATCCTGTGCAGACTAACTCGGCTATCCCCTGAAGCTTGTAAATAATATGGCAGAGCTAGTCAGAGAGGGAGAGAGAAATTAACAAGTGAAAACAACAGAGATGTTCTGTCCAAGGATCTGGGCATGTAAAATAAACACCCATAGCAAAAATGTTGTGGACTCACTGGTAAGTCTCCCTTTCTGGAGTAAAAATTCAGATTGGGGCAATGTTGTGTTTTTAGAAAGAGTGTGTGGTGGGAGAGACACAGGGATTGGGTTGGAAAGGTGCATCAATATTGAGTGTTTTCCTATGGTGAAAAGCCTTTTATGTAGAGGAAAGTTGTGGTTTTCTTAAAGATTGCTGGACTCCTGGTACCTCTAATCTCCTCTCTATGTTTGATCCATAGCCATATTCCCACTTTGTTCCCACTTCTCATGTAGTTCCCCCTTAGCTTTGTGATTTGCATTGTCCAAGGGGAGCTCAGATGTCATGGTGGTTCATACGTCAAAATTAAGCCTTTACTGTAGGTTGGGCTTGATCCATTAATTGCTTTGAAGATTAGAACCAAAGCCTTAAGTTTCATATTTCAGATGCCAGCTTAATCCCAAGAGTCAATGAGGCAGAGACATGGGAAAAGCTCTTTTATATAGTGAGATGCAAAGGAAGAAGCTATTATACCCAGTGTGAGAAGACTATATAGAAAGAAAAAGGAAACCAGAAGTGGAGGAAGTGGGGAGTAGAGCCACGTAAGGTCTAAGGGAGGCTGAGGAAAGGCTATGGATAAATAGCTTTGAAAGCAAGGGTAGTTTTGAAATGGAACCTGAACTGAATGGAGGGCTAGCAGAGTCTGAAGTTGAGAATGATGTGGCCTACTTTGTACTCATAAAAAGTCAGCCAATAGCATTCTCCATGGTTTGGAGTCAAGAATTTCATGATAAGCAAACTTACCAACAAGGGAAAGGAAGAGAGTTTCAGTGGGACAACATTAAGGATGCAGATAGTCTGTGTTCAGAAGGGAGCAAGAAAGTGGCAGCTGTTTGTTCCTTTTGGCCACAAAAAGTGTGACTCATCAAGCTTCCTTTTGCTAGATTTAGGTATTTATTTGATCCCAATCAGTGCAGCATCCAAGTGACTGAGATAGAGCCACATGTTTATTGGGTCATGGCTTGCCAAGAAAATGGACAGGAAGGAGTTGTTAAGATTGTTAAAGCTTTATGGTACATTTCAATATCATCAGCATGAAGATAGTGGGCTTATCGTGGGTCTGCCCTTAATCCTAAAAGAAATAAATTAGAAAGTCAATAGACAAAAAAGTAAAGAATTTAAGATTATGGATGCAGTATTCTTAGATCTCAGGGGGAAACAAAAGAGCCAGAAGGAGAGTGTTTAGAATGAACACCCATATAATTCACCCAGTTACTACTAAAATAAAAGCTTTCTGATGATCAGGAACCTCAGCTTTGGTTTTCCTTGGCTTTAGCTACAGGATGTGCCGGTGTACTGAGAATGAGGCATTAGTTCACAAACTTTCATTGATGGGCAGAGGTGCCAGATCTTCAAAGGGGTCTTTGCCATAAAATATTGAAATAATTTAAATTAAATAAATGTTAATAATAAGGGAGAAAAACTTTAGTCTAAAGCTCCCCTCTTGACTCATGTAATATCATAATTCAACCAGTTCTCTAGTGAGAGTTTCCAAGTGAGACAGAAACTCAGTTTCTAATATAACAAACTTCATACAAACTTTAGGGCGGTGGTGGCAGAAAGTGCAGGTGGAAAATGTGGCAGCTTTCATCAGAGGTGAGGAGTTGTGGGTGTGAGGTGAGAGAGAAGGTACAATAGGTACGAGCTGTGATGGTATTTGGGTATGATGGGAGGGGGGAGAATTGGAGGCTTTGAGGGAAGGAGGAGGATGGTAGAAGCTAAGTAAAAGAGCCATAGGTGAGCAGCAGATGGAACTGATTCAAAAACCTTTTTAATGTTCAGTGGACCAAAAGTGCTGTTTATACTCTGTGCAGACCAGGAAAGAAGTAACCAGCCTTATTCTCCCCTTATTGTCATTATTTCAAGAGCCTATACCAAACTTCGCATTCTATGGAGGCTTCGTTCGCCATTAACATGCTGGTTAGAACTGTGTGGTAACTGGAACTTGTTCAATGGAAACATTTACATTTCTGAAAAAAATTGCTCCAAACTGGAAAAGAGTCAGAAATGTAATTACAGAACTGAAAATTTACATTCTTTTGCAAACTGGTAAGATTTCCAGACAGCTCCTTGGAAGCAACTCAGGGAGCCTGGTGGGCTGGAAGGAAACTGAACCCACAGACAGTCCACCCTCATTGGTTCCCTGAAGTCATTATATGGTATAGATGTGGCCCTGCAGATCGTTTAGATTCTGTCCAATCAACACTTGCCGGTAGAAAACTGCTCCATATACACTTTTCAACTAGTTTTGTCTTTGGCCTTGAAATCATTAGGAACCATTACCACTTCTACATTCTTTAAATACTACTCATTGCTTTCCATTAGACATTTTGCTGCTATCACAGGTATTATACAAATGGTGATTCATTTGACAGGCTAAGTGACAGAAGCTCAGAGGGGGTGTTCTTTCTGAAACATTCCTAGGCTATTTTAGGTATTAGAATTACTGAGTTGGTATTTACTTTATACAGACTTCTATTACAAAAGCGGGTTTTTCCCTATTGTTTACTAGGGTACTTCCTATTGAAAATATTGTCAGAATGTTCCTTGGTCAAAATGTGCATACTGCTGATCATTATATGTCACACATAACTAATCACATTTTAAAAAAACTGTATCAAAGCACTGTTACAATAAAACATTAACATACTACACTGTACATTACTTACTTGGGATCAAGTTAATATTCAGAGAATGTGGCTAAAAATTCTGCTTTGCTGGCTGGGAAGGCCTCCTTTTTTGAGTACACTACAAAGGGTGACCATATTTTTAAATATCTATCCCACTTTTGGTGCTTCTCTTATGCATGTACTTGTTATGAAAGCTTTTCCAACACAAGGACACTCCCTACTTCACTATACCATAACTCTATGGGGAAAGTCATCACATTTTTTCCAGTAAAGTGCAATTCAATATCTAGCTTCTAATAATAAAATAAATTAATTTCTCATTCTGTTGAAAAGAGAGATCCTTACTGGAACACTAAGGGTTCAAGACAGTGGTTCCTAGGAAGCTACAAGCCTGTTTTCCTACTGGCTTCATTTTTTCAAACCTGTGTTCATTTGGAGAAATGAATTGATTATATCAAAATATATGAATTTGATTCTGCATTGCACAGGACCAGATCCCTCACAAGCTGACATAGGGCTAAATTGGCAAGGCTTGGTCCTGTAACTAGTTTTGCTCAAACCTTTGGAGCTTTGAGCAAAGGAGTCAGGATTTAGATCTTTAGAATAATACCCAGGTTGAACGTAAGTACCTTTGAAATGCCTCAGGCTATGTCTACACCACAGAGTTTTTTCGGAAAAATAGCCATTTTTCCGAAAAAACTTCACTTATGTCCACACTGCAATCACGTTCTTTCGGAAAAAAATCGAAAGAACAGAGGGGTTTTCCCAGCATTGGTAAACCTCTTCTACGAGGAAGAAGACTTTCTCTAAAAGAGCTCTTTCGGAAAAAGGCATGTGTGGATGGGGAAGAGGGAGTTCTTTCGAAAGAAGAGGAAAGAGGAAAAAGCACAGGTGCCCTGGTAACCACTCCATCCATAGTAATCACAGCTTAAATGCGAGACAGCGCCATTCAGTGTGGATGCTATCTTTTGAAAAAGCAGATTGCTTTTTTTTATGCGCTTTGGCAGTGTGGACACCTTCTTTCGGAAGAAGTTTTTTCGGAAGACCTCTTCTGGAAAAGCTTTTTCCGAAAGAAGCCTGCAGTCTAGACATAGCCACAGTTACCACATAAAAAATATCTACAGCAGAGTAAATCCATAGTGGGGCACTGATGTCAGGAGAACTAAGTTATGTAGGCTTTAAACGCCCCCCTCTATTTGGTGGAAGAGAGCAGGGAAGAGATTGGCATGCCAGCCTGATTGAATTCCTTTGTTATTGTCACTTTTGTTTTTACAAGCAATTATTAGTCAGTGCAGCTATTTTTCAGTTACTCAACTGTCAAAGCTACAGATGGTTTGACACATTTGTTTTCAGTGGTTGAGAAGAGTATAAAAGCAGCTGATTTTCCCATAAAGCTATTTTTTAACACTGCCAGTTAGACCACAAAATAAACCACATCTGACTGATTGTATAATTCACCAAGTATTTTCTTCATATGTACCACATGCCTTGGTGAACAGAGTATCTCCAGAGAGGTACAGACACTGGAGGCTGCAGAGTTTATACAGGGAACCACGATTCCTTAGTTTCATGCCCCCTTTCACAATCTTATACACACACTTGTGTCATGGACACAAACACAAATGTTTTCACCGTCAGTTGTGAAACCTAGTCTAAGTTGTCCAAACCACCACAGGAGCTTGTGTCCGACACAGTAATACCAATAGTAAAAGACATCTAAGGGTGTGTCTACACTTCACCATTATTTCAAGATAACTAGCATTATTTCAAAATAACTTAGTCTACATCTACCCAGCAGGCAGTTATTTCGAGATAATGTCGAAATACTGTCAATCTGGAGGACTTCTTCCTCCGACTTCTGTAACCTTCATTGTACAAGGAGGAAGGGAAGTTGGAGGAAGAGTGCTGTATTTCGAAATAAGTGCTGTGTAGTCAGCACCAAAACTCGAAATAAGCTATTTTGAAATAAGATACGCAATTGACATAGCTCAATTTGCGTAGCTTTTTTCGAGTTAAGCCCTGCTGTGTAGGCACGCCCTAAGATGCAGAATCCTCTGTCTAAAAGTACAGTTTGGTCCACTCATTAATCTGGAGGAAAGACAGTTGATATAGGTACTAAGATCAACAGTACTAGGTACTACAGCAGCTCACATTTGCTCTTTACATCTCTATTGTCCAGTAGAGCCAGCTCCTATATCCCAGGAGTACTGCAATAGTGAAGGTTAAGACTTAAAAAAACACCTCAAAACCAAATAATGATCTATAAACTGAAGGTTAACATGCTAAACACCATGTTTTCGGGTGGAGGGGGGGCGTTGCTTTGAAATTTGCTGTATCTCTGGAATTCAGAGTGGGATTAAGTCATTTGAACAATGGGTTGCCATGATAGTCTTCATAACAGAAAAAAAAATCACATGGCATCAAATTTCTCTCACACACACTTTTTGCACATTCCAGAGGTTCAAAATACAACCTGCTGGTCTCAACCACTCAGGCTTGAGTTTGAGGACCTGGATACCCACAGCTCTTTCGGGGGAATCATAAAATCATACAAGACCAGAATGGGAAGGAATCTTAAGAGGTCATCAAGTCCAGTCCTCTGCCCTCACGGCAGGACCAAGCACCATCTAGGTTATCCCTGATAGATGTCTGTCTTACCTGCTCTTAAATATTTCCAGTGATAGAGATTCCATAGTCTCCCTAGGCAATTTATTCCAGTGTTTAACCACTTTGATAGGAAGTTTTCCCTAATATCCAACCTAAACCTCCTTTGCTGCAATTTCAGCCCCTTGCTTCTTGTCTTATCATCAGATATTAAGGAGAATAATTTTTCTCTCTCCTGCTTGTAACACCTTTTTAGTTCCTTGAAAGTTGTTAGCATGTCCCCTCTCAGTCTTTTCCAAATTAAACAAACACAAATCTTTTGGTATTCCATCATAGCTCATGTTTTCTAGACCTTCAATCATTTTTGTTGCTCTTCTCTGGACCTTCTCCAATTTTTCCACATCTTTCCTGAACTGTGGTTCTCAGAACTGGGCATAGTATTTCAACTGAGGACTAATCAGTGCAAAGTAGAATGGAAGAATGACTTCTCATGTCTTGCTTACCACACTCCTGTTAATGCATTCCAGAATGATGTTTCCTTTTTGTACCACAGTGGCACACTGTTGACTCATATTTAGCTTGTGGTCTGCTATGATCCCTAGAATCCTTTCTGCAGGACTCCTACCTAGAAAGTCACTTCCCATTCTGTATTTGTGAAATTGATGGGTGCTTCCTAAGTGGAGTACTTTGCATTTGTCCTTATTAAATTTCATCCTATTGACCGCAGACCATTTCTCCAGTTTGTCCAGATCATTTTGAAATATGACCCTATCCTCCGAAGCACTTGCAACCCCGCCCAGCTTGGTATCAACTGCAAGGGTCATGCTGGATCCTTCTACCCTACTCTCTACACCATTATCTAATTCACTGAAGATATTGAATAGAACTGGTCCCAAAACTGATCCATGTGGAACCCCACTGTTATGCCCTTCCAGCATAACAGCGAATCATTGATAACTACTCTCTGAGAACCGTTACCAATTACTTACACACCCAAATTATAATAGCCCTATTTACCCTGTATTTCCCTAGTTTATTGATAAGAAGGTAATGTGAGACTGTATCAAATGCCTTCCTAAAGTCTACATATACCATGTCTACTACTTCCTTTTTCCCCCAAGGCTTGTTATCCTATCAAAGAAAGCTACCAGGGTGCTTTGACATGATATGTTCTTTACAGATCTATGCTGGTTGTTGCCTATTACCTTATTATCTTCCAGATGTTTGCAGATGGGGTCCTCAGTTATTTGCTCTATTATTTTCCCTGGGACAGAAGTTAAACTGATTGGTTTGTAGTTTCCTGGGTTGTCCCAATTTCCCTTTTTATATATGAGCAATATATTTGCCCTTTTCCATTCTTCTGGAATCTCTCTGGAAGCAGTATTTAATAGATATATAGAGTAAAACCTACAGCTCAAGCCAGGGTATCGAGCCAGAAAAAGGCAATTGTGCACACGTAACAGGACGAGGCTTTGATTGCAAACATTCTGGTATGTAGCCAACTATTTCCTGGTATTCAGAAGTTCAGAGTTCCTGGGCATTCAATGTTCTGAAAGGATATGAGGCACTGCCAGTCAGCCTTCACTGTATGACATTTTGGGGCAGCTTGTATGTATATTACAAATAGTACTGTTTACTTGGAATGGATTTTCCCAGGACTTTATATTTGATAAAGTGTGTCAGCTCTCTGACTTGAGAAAAATCACTGTCTGCATTGAGAAAATGCACATGTAAAGATTGCAAAAGCGGCGAGGGGTCCTGTGGCACCTTATAGACTAACCGAAGTGTTTGGAGCATAAGCTTTCGTGGGCAAAGACCCACTTCGTCAGATGCATGTACATCTGACGTAAAGATTGCAAAGTCTTCCTCTTGTATGTTGGTCAAACACAAGCTGGATATTGCTGTGCTTCTCGAAGCCTCCCAAATCTTTAGTCCAAAGTTTGCCTCGCTTTTAAGAAATAAGGGCTCTCTAAAATTAAATACATAAATCAGAGGGTGGCAAACTATGGCCTGTGGACCACAGTCAGCATGCTGGACCCTTCTCTCTGAGCTCCCACCCCAGGAGGTTAGTTCACAGCCCTTCCCCTTCTATCCCTTCTTCCCCCATGGCCTCAGCTCCTCCAGTGCCTGGGTAGTATGCTTACTCGAGCACTGCCAGACCAGATGCTCTGGGTGATGTGGTCAGGAGTGGGAAGCAGAAGCGATTCCAGGGGGTGGTCAGAAGTGGGGAACAGGAGGGTGGATAGGGGTAGGGTCTTGGGGATGGGCAGGGAACAGAGGGGTTGGATTCGGGGTGGAGGGATCCCAGGGGTTTGGATAGGACGTAGGGGTCCTGGGGGACTGTTTGGGGACAGGGAGCAGGTCACATAGAGACGTGGGTCCCTCGGGGACAGTCAAGAGTTGAGGAGCAGGGGAATTGGATGGGACAGTGGGTCTGGGGGCGTTCAGTGGAGAGAAACAGGGGGTCAGAGAGGGGTCAGGGACCGGGCCATGCCTGGCTGATTGGGGAAGCACGTCCTCCTGTAGCTGTTCTTGCCCAGCCCTTCATACAGTTTCTGAACCTCGATGTGGCCCTCAGGCCACTGCGTGAAATATATAAATATTTAAAGTTAGTTTACTAATGGCATAGTGAGTAGATTGGACTGATAAGAGGCTGATGGAGAGATGGTAATGATGATGTCATAGTAACTGAGATACTAGTTTTGATGCAACTATAATAAATATACCTAAACTCCTCCCATGACCTTGCCCCCCCATCCCTTCCAATGCCTGGCCTATCCTTACCAAGGAAGGAAAGCAGCTAGGATTTGGTGTTGGGCCGAAGCCCCAACCCAGTGAGGGCATGTCTACACTAGGAAATTATTTCAACACTACTAAATTTGAAATAACTCCCGATTTAACAAAATCAAAATAGTGTGTCCCCGCTATGGGGGAGCATCGCAGTTAGTCAGAAGTATTGTGAAATAGAGTGTCCACACTGATTGGGGCCTGCCTTGGTCTCAGAGACCCCAGGAGCACTCTGGGCTGCTTGGTCAGGCAACCTGCAATGCATGTTTTCAGGGGCTCCTCTCTACGGCCGTGTCTCACACACCACTTCTCACGGCCTCCCTCCTCACGGGACACAAAATAGACACCACATGCTCTGGTTGCCCTTGCAGAGCACTCCCACCATGGAGCCAGAGCCAGGCTCACAGGCCTCATGCTGTGCCTCATGGCTCAGTACTTCCAAACCGCATGAATGCTGATCCAGCAGGACGAGGACCTGCTCGAACCTCAGGCCCTGGTCACCCAGGTCTTGGCGCTCCTGCTGCCACACATGCCCCCCAATCCCCTGCACACTGTGGAAGGCTGCTTCTGGCAGAGGGAGACCAGTTCGGACTGGTGGGACTGCACCATCCTGCAGCAATGGGAAGACCAGCAGTGGGTCCAGAACTTCTGCATGTAGAAGACCATCTTTCTGGAGCTCTGTGAGTGGCTCATGCCTGCCCTTAGGCAAACAGGGACTGCAAACAGGGAGTTTTGAGAGGGAGTTCCCCAGGTGAAGGAGGAGCTAAGACAGGACCCTTGAGAGAAGTGGCTCTCTGTAGTATGTGTTTGTGTTTGGGGGTTTCTTGCTGTGTTCTGAGCTTGTGTTTGTTTGTCTGTTTTTTTTTCTCCCCCTCCCCCCCGCCCCAAGGAGTGTGTGCTGTGGCTGGCAGTTGGAAGCTGTGAGCTTCGAATCAAGGTTTGAAATCTAGAAGCCTCTGCTCATTGGTTGAGCCTTAATCAGGGGCGGGGCTATCAGGAAAGTCAGGGCTTTATAAAGCAGTGAGTCAGCAACCAGGGAGCTTTGTGAACAGGGGATGCAAACAGGGAGTTTTGAGAGGGAGTTTGGAAGGGGAGTGGAAAGGGGGCGAGGTGCAATCACCATTCTTTAAAATCTTTACACTAAAGTATAATCAAAACTTCCTGAGCTCAGGTGGGCCTTCAGGGGTTGATTGCATCAGAGGCAAGGCTTTGAGCTGGGCATAGCCTCAGCCTTATACAAAAGGCAGCCAAAGCAAATGCAGAGAGCAGCGAACAGGGCAGCAGCCAACAGGCAAGTTTGCCTGGGAAACGTCCGAGAGGAGCTCAGGAGGCATTTGAAAACATCTGAGGAATCTCTCAGAGGGAAGAGTATGGATAGTGATAGGTCTGCTGTTGTTACCTGCACAGCATGTGCCATGTCTGTCTTCCTCCTGGAAGACAAAAGGGATTTCATCTGCACTAAGTGCAAACTGTTCACCATTTTGGAAGAAAAAATAAGAGGACTTGAGGCCCAAGTATCAACCCTATGTTCCATCAGAGAGAATGAAGACTTCCTCGATAGAGGTCAGCATTTAATCCTGCAGGCACAGCAGGCTAAAAGCCAGCGAGGGCTGTACAGGACAAAGAAGAGAACTGGCAGCATGTAACCTCTAGAAGAAGAAGGCCAACTCACATATCCCCTATTCCTGTAGAGATAAGTAACCGCTTTCGGGCTCTTTCCACAGGCACTGTAGTGGAGAATGCTTTGGCAGAGACCTCTCAGGGAAGAAATCAGAAGGGAACACCATCTAACAGAAGGCATGGGAGTTGGTAGTAGTTCTAGGGATGGGGATTCTATGACCACCATCCCCACAAGAAGAAGACGTCGATGGTGGTCGGGGACTCCCTCCTAAGAGGGACTGAGTCATCCATCTGCCATCCAGACCTGGAATCTCAAGAAGTGTGCTGCTTACCAGGAGCTCTAATTCAGGATGTGACCAAGACTCTTCCAAACCTGATCAAACCTTTGGATCTCTACCCCTTCCTGCTTCTCCATGTAGGAACTAATAATAAGGCCAAGAATGACCTTGAGCAGGTCACTGCAGATTATGTAACGCTGGGAAGAAGGATCAAGGAATTTGAAATGCAACTGGTGTTCTCGCCCATCCTCCCTGTTGAAGGAAAAGGTCCAGGTATGGGATGTCGAATTGAGGAAGTAAATGCAAGGTTGTGTAGGAGGTGTCGGAGAGAGGGCTTTAACCATAGGACTCTGTTCCGGGCACAAGGATTGTTAAGAAGAGATGGGATCCACCTAACCAAGAAAAAAAAGAGCATCTTCGCAGGCAGGCTTGCAAATGTAGTGAGGAGGGCTTTAAACTAGGTTTGTTGGGGGACGGTAAAGAAAGCCCTAAGGTAAGTCAGATACTGGGAAGAAACACAAGGAGGAACGAGCAACAAAGGAGGACCCCTGATTCGAATGAAGAATCAGTTATCTAAGGTGTTTGTACACAAATGCGAGAAGCCTGGGAAAGAAACAGGAAGAATTGGAAGCCCTGGCCCAGTCCAAGAACTACGATTTGATTGGGATAACAGAGTCTTGGTGGGATGACTCACATGACTGGAGCACTGCCATGGAAGGGTATAAACTGTTCAGGAAGAACAGGAGGGGGATAAAAGGAGGAGGAGTTGCATTGTATGTAAGAGAGCAGTATGATTGCTCGGAGCTCCAGTATATAGAGGGAGAAAAGCCTGTTGAGAGTCTATGGGTTAAATTTAGAGGTGGAAGCAACAGGGGTGATGTTGTGGATGGCGTCTGTTATAGACCACTGGATCAGGTGGATGAGGTAGACAAGGCTTTCTTCAGACAACTGAGAAAAGCTTCCAGATCACAGACCCTGGTTCTCATGGGGGACTTTAATCACCCTGACATCTGTTGGGAGACAGCAGAACACAGACAATCCAGGAAGTTTTTGGAGAATGTTGGGGTTAACTTCTTGGTAAAAGTGCTGAAGGAACCGACCAGAGGCCATGCGCAGCTTGATCTGCTGCTCACAAACAGGGAGGAACTAGTACGGGAAGTAGAGGTGGGTGACAACCTGGGAAGCAGTGATCATGAGATGGTAGATTTCAGGATCCCGACCAAAGGAAGAAAGGAGAGTAGACTTTGACTCCTCCAGAGAACTGATGGGCACAATTCCCTGGGATGCTTATATGAAAGGGAAAGGAGTCCAAGAGAGGTGGCAGTATTTTAAAGAAGCCTTATTGAAGGCACAGGAAGAAACCATCCCGATGTGCAGTAAGGAAAGCAAATATGGTAGGTGACCAGATTGGCTTACCGGGGACATCCTTGGTGAGCTTAAACACAAAAAGGAAGCTTACAAGAAGTGGAAACTTGGAGAGATGACTAGAAAGGAGTATAAATATGTTGCTCAAGAATGCAGGGGAGTTATCAGGAAGGCGAAAGTGCAATTGGAATTGCAGCTAGCAAGGGATGTGATGGGTAACAAGAAAGGTTTCTACAGGCATGTTAGCAATAAGAGGGTGATCAGAGAGGGTGTGGGGCCCTTACTGGATGAGGGAGGTAACCTAGTGACAGATGATGTGGGAAAAGCTGAAGTCCTCAATGCTTTCTTTGCCTCTGTCTTCACATATAAGGTCAGCTCCCAGACTAATGCACTAAGCAAAGCAGTATGGGAAGGAGGTGGGCAGCCCTTGGTGGGGAAAGAACAAGTTAGTAACTATTTAGAAAAGCTAAACATAAACAAATCCATGGGTCCAGATTTAATGCATCCGAGGGTACTGAGGGAGTTGGCAAATGTCATTGAGGAGCCTTTGGCCATTATCTTTGAAAACTCATGGAGATCAGGAGAGATTCTGGATGATTGGAGAAAGGCAAATGTAGTGCCCATCTTTAAAAGGGGTAAGAAGAACAATCCAGGGAACCACAGACCAGTCAGCCTGACCTCAATCCCTGGAAAAATCATGGCGGGGATCCTCAAGGAATCCATTTTGAAGTACTTGGAAGAGGGGAAAGTGATCAGGAATAGTCAACATGGATTCATGAAGGGCAAGTCATGCCTGACCAATCTGATTAGCTTCTATGATGAAGTCACTGGCTCTGTGGATATGGGAAAGTTGGTGGATGTGATATACCTTGACTTTAGCAAAGTTTTTGATACAGTCTCCCACAATATTCTTGCCAGCAAGTTAAGGGAGTATGGATTGGATAAATGGACTGTAAGGTGGATAGAAAACTGGCTAGAATGTCGGGCCCAATGGATAGTGATTAACGGCTCGATGTCAGGATGTCAGTCGGTTTCTAGCGGAGTGCCCCAAGAATCGGTTCTAGGGTCCATTTTGTTCAACATCTTTATTAATGACCTGGATGAGGGGATGGAGTGCACCCTCAGCAAGTTTGCAGATTATACTAAGCTAGGGGGAGAGGTAGATACTTTGGAGGGAAAGGATAGGGTCAAGAGTGAGTGACCTAGACAGATTAGAGGATTGGGCCAAAAGACATCTAAGAATCCCAAGCATTTGTTACAAGCTGGGGACTAATTGGCTAAGTAGCAGTTCTGCAGAAAAGGACCTGGGGATTATAGTGGATGAG
>JANRFK010004440.1:10172562-10208632 GCA_030068395.1 Apalone spinifera | reverse complement strand
GGAATGGGTTACCTAGGGAAGTAGTGGAGTCTCCATCCCTAGAGGTTTTTAAGTGTTAGCTTGACAAAGCCTTGTCTGGATTGATTTAGTTGGGATTGGTCCTGCCTTAAGAGGGGACTGGATTTGATGGCCTTCTGAGGTCTCTTCCAGCTCTATGAGTCTATGACACCTGACTGCAACCCCCACCCTCCTGCAGAAGAGTGTGGCCATCACCCTGTGGAAGCTCACCATGCCGGACAGTTACCACTCAGTGTGGGGAACTAATTCAGTGTGGGGAAATTTACAGTCGGGGCCGTACTCCTGCAGGTAGCCAAGGCCATCAACCACGTGCTGCTACAAAGAGTCATCACTCTGGACAACATGGACACCATTGGGGATGGCTTTGCCGCGATGGACTTCCCCAGTTGCGGGGGGGCCACAGATGTCACATACATCTCCATCCTGGCCCCTGACCGCCTTGCCTCGGACTACATGACCAGAAAGGGGTCCTTCTCCATGGTGCTGCAGGCCCTCATGCATCACAAGGGATGCTTCACCAACATCCACGTCAGCTGGTTGGGAAAGGCGCACGATGTCTGCATCTTCCAGAACTCTTGCCTGTTCTGAAAAGATGCACGATGGCACTTCTTTCCCCAACCGCACTGTCAGAGTCGGGGAGGTGGACATGCCCATTGTCATCCTCAGTGTCGTAGTCCACGCCTTGCTCATGAAGCCCTATACGGGCAGCCTGGAGCTCTCCAAGGAGCACTTTAGTGCCAGGCTAAGCATGTGTGTTTTGCCATTTAAAGGGGAGGTTCCTGAATCTCCTCACCCGTCTGGACTTCAGCGAGTGCAACATCCCCTTTGTGGTGGTGGCCTGCTATGTGCTCCACAACCTGTGTAAGAGCAAGGGGGAGATTTTTCTGCCAGTGTGGGAGGCAGAGACTGAATGGCTGTCCAGGCCATAAAAGCAGCCAGGCACTAGCACCATAAGGAGAGCACATCATGGGGCTGTGCACATCAGGGAGGCCTTGATGGAAAGTTTTGTGCAAGGCCAGTGGTGAGACTTTCCCCCATGCCTCTCCACAAGGTATCCCTGCATTTCCTCTGTGTGCCTTTCCTTCCCACCCCTCCTTCCCCACCTTCCCTCCCTCCCCTCCAGAGCAAATAAAAAAGCCTTATTTTGTGAAAAAACAGGATTGTTTACTGGGGGATATACAACAGGGGAGGGACTGGGGAAAGAACCTGGAATGGGGGGAGGCAGGGAGTTCAGGGATGGGGCTGGGACTGCTGGTGCCTGCCTCTGGTTGTTCAGGAGGCTTTGGGTATCTGAAAGGTCCCACCACCTCATGTTCTAGAGCCCTGGCAGCTCCTGGGGGGGTTAGAAAGGGAAGCTGGTTGAGGGGGGTGTGGAGTGGCTAGTGGCCCGCTCCATGCATGAGGCCATGACTCCATCACTGAGGTGAGGGAGGAGCACAGAGTCTCGTGCTGGCATGCCAGTTGGTCCCAGGTGGCTGTCTATTGTTCCTGGTCAGTGGCCCACTCCTGGCACTCCTCCTCAAACCCGGGACTACAAGCAGACCATTTGCTCCCACCTGACGTCTTCCTGGGACATGGGGGACATGCCAAGCTTGCAGCGGGCCCAGCTGTGAAGAAGTGTGACAAGGGCAATCATCCCAGGAGACACTGTGTATGAAGCCGAGCCCCAATCTCTGAGCCGACACCGAAGGTCTTGGTTCAGATGATGGTGATGTGCTTCGAGGAAGGCCATACATTGGCTAGACAGCAGGCACTTTCCAGCAGGGGCACAGATGTCTCAGGGAAGCTTTGGTATAACAACGGCCCGAAGTCAAGCAGGCATGGGAAGGTGCCAGCCAGGCCAGGAGCCTGTGGGTGGGAGGAGGGGACAGGGTGTGTCGGCTTCCTACTGTGTCCCACACACGCTGGGTCCAGCACTGGCAGTGTCCCACAGAGAAAGAACTTCTATCCCCGCCCGCTGTGTGTGTGTGTTGGGGTAGGTGTGTATGAGGGGCAGAGGCTGCTTGCCAGAGAGAGTGCTACTGGGTTCCTCTCCTCGTCCTCCCCTAGCAGGTTCCCATGCATGGGATCGGTCTCCTCTGCATGGTCGCGCTTGACTGGGAGTGAATGCTGTCTGAGTGTAGGCATGACCCTGTGCCATGTGTGGGCACTGCTGTGTGGTTCCATGACCTCAGACTCCTTAGTGGTGGCTTGTTGTGGGAAGATGTCCCACTATGGAGTTCAGAGGAAGGCAGGCCTCTCCAGCAACCTTGTGAGAAGGACCAAGGGGTTCCAGTGTGAGAGTGTCATGGGGCTGAGTGCTTCGGACTGGAGTTCCATTTGCACTAACATGCACAAGCTGTTGTGTGGCCTCCAGGCTGCGTAGGCTGGGAGAGGAGCACACATGTGCATAGGGAAAGTTATAGAGCTCACTGTAGTGCCTTCTCTGGGATCGTATGAAGCCTGAAAGACATCCTAGGAGGGGGAGACTGGCTCCAGGGTGAGGAGTAGTTCCTGGCTGGAGGGCATGGTCACCTGGCTGGCCTCCTCCTCTTTCTCGCCTGCAACCCCACCCTCCTAGAGGCTGATGCCAGACATGCCCTGGCTGGATTCCTTGACAACTGGGGTGGGGGGAGGCAAAGATGACAGCGCCCCCCTTCCCAGGATGGCATCCAGCTGCTCGAAGTAGCGGCACATGTGCGGTGCCACCCCAGAGTATCTGCTCTGCTCCGTGGCCTTATGGTAAGCCTACCAGAGCTCCTTTGCCTTCATGCGGACCTGGTCCAGGGTCTGGTTGTGGCCTTTGTTGGCCAGACTGGTAGCAATCCAGCTGTACAAGTCTGCATTCCTTTTTCTGGTGCAGAGATCCTGGAATTTGGTCTTCTCCCACTAGACCTCTATGAGGTCCAGGATTTCCGTACCAGTTGAGGCCGGAGCTCTCCTGCATCTCTGGCCAATGGCATCCCAGGGAGCAACAGGAGTGCTGGCAGCCGTGGGAGGCTCTGAGGGAGCATTGGGGTCTGACAGGGCTCCCTCAGATCCAGCTCTGTGGCACAGGGCTGGCAAAACTCGCCCTGTGGCACAAGCTCTTCTCCTGCAGCCTGGAGTTTTAAGCTCCACAGGAGAAGGGGAGCAGTGGAGATGGCATGTGTGGCCAGAGCAGTCAGAAGTGCAGCTGTGAGAGGCCTCTGAAGGCCAATAATTTTGAATTAGCAGCACCGGATCATCCACACTAATGCTATTTCAAAAGAAATATTTCGAAATAAGTGGTATTCCCCATAAAAAGTAGGAGTACAGATTCCAAAATAAAGGGCTTGGTAGGGTGAACGCGCCGCTTAGTATTTCAAAATAAGGGGGGTTATTTCAAAATAACTTCCTAGTGTAGACTAGGGCTGACTGAGCACCACCACTCAAAACAAACAAATTTTAAGATATGGGGAGAGGCTTGGTAAGGAATACAGATTTTGGAAAGAAGCTCTGCTAGAATCTAAAGGTTGCTTAAAGATAACTCACCGGAGGGAGGTATAGCTCAGTGGTTTGAGCATTGGCTTGCTAAACCTGGGGTTCTGAATTCAGTCCTTGGGGGGGGGCATTTAGGGATCTGGGGCAAATCTGTCAGGGATGGTATTTGGTCCTGCTGTGAGAGTAGTGGACTGGATTCAATGACCTCTCAAGGTCCCTTCCAGTTCTATGAGATAGGTAAAACCCAGTGCATTTTCCTGCATGGATAATGGAAAAGTAAATTGCAAGAAACCTGGGTGTTTACCTTATAATCTTTGATGAAAGTTATGCTTTTGAATAATAAAAAGTGTAATAAATGCAGTTCAGAGTTATATTTAATTTTCTCATCCCTTCCAGGAAAGGGCTAACTCTAGCTGAAACCAAACATTGACATAGAGAAACAAAACACACATTTTATAGAACAAGGATTTTCAAATTCTGGGCTGTGGCCTGCAAGGACAAGCTTCTAGCTGGCTGAGACACCCACTTTGTTTACCTGCACCTCTGCAGCTACAGGCAATTGCAGCTCCTGTTGACCACAGATTGCTGTTCCTGGCTAATGAGAGCTGTGGGAAGTGGTGTGGACCAGGACAGTGCTTCCTGCAGCTCTCTCTGGCCGGGAGCGGTGCTCTACAGCCAGCAGGAGTTATGATCACCCATATATGTGGAGGGGCAGGTAAACAAAGCATCTCGTGGCCAGCTAGCAGCTTGCCCTACAAGTCGCGACCCAGAGTCTGAAAACCCCTGTTACAACCTAACCCTTAGTTTATACAAATGAGTGTGCATAAGCCAATGCTGTAGTATAATATCTAATTTGAAGCAAGACAAACAAGTTTTAAGATATTTGGAGAGTCTTGGTAAGGAATACAGATTTTGGAAAGAAGCTCTGCTAGAATCTAAAGATTGCTTAAAACCCTGGTGCAGTACACACACAAGCTACTGTTTTGTTTTAAAGCATTTGTACTGATTTTATGGGTCTTTATGAACTCAGATTATTGTAATGATGAGAAATAGGATGTTCAGTGCAGGCCTAATCATTTGAAGGTCTTCCACTCATACCTTTAGGAAACTATAGGCAGTAACACTTGTACAGCACTTAGGACATTGTTGTCCTGGTCCATGACTATAGCTCCCTGATGCTACAGTTTTAACAATAAATAATCATTACAACAACTAGACTTTATTAAGATTTGTTTTATTTTTGTTTTTCAAGACAATCACAATGCAAAAAGAAGAAAATGAAAAGCCAAACTTTAATTACCATGGGAGACCCTACAGCAGTAACACACCTGTGCACAGGGCTGACGAGGATATTCACTAGGTCCTGGGAAGCTGTCTTTGCACCTCCTGAAGGGGCAGGGTCTCAGACACAAGGGATGGAGAAGAGAGCTAGCATCCCCTAGCCAAACCTTCAGCACTTCTGGTGCTGCAGGGCATGCATCTTTGGGGGCTCCAGCAGTGATTTAAAGGGCCAAGGTAGTGGCGGGTGGGCACCCCAGGCACTTTTAAATCACTGTGGCAGCTGTCTCCACTCATCCATGTTGGCAGCCCTGCCTGTGCAAATAGTATGTAACAATCTTACTATTAACTGCATAAACTGACAAAAGGGGAGGAAATCCAGGGGGAAAGAGGTCTAGACTAACCCTTTGGGTGTCCGTTTGTCAAAATGTTTCTAAAAACTGAAGCCCGGCTTTTGTCAAACACATGTAGTCAGTCCCTGAGGTGGAAGGCGACCCTTTCTTTGGCAGAATGCCATTGTTCTGTTCTACTTTCCCACCTCTGTCAATTTATTCACGTTGTGATCAGAGCTGCTCCTGAACCACAAATGCAGTGCTGATGAGAGGCTCAGATTTGCACGTTAATATGCAAATATGCAGTTCCTTGCCAATGTTTGCTTGCCACCGCCCCAAATCCTTTTAACTCTGTGAACACCATTCCATGGCTATTTAATGGGAGACATTGCCACACTGGTGCCCAGGCCAGGGCTTTCTCTTTACCACAATGCCGGCATGTATCCAAAGGAAGAGATTTAATCTCATGTTGTCTTTGCAGCATCCAGTATATTCTAAATATTTAGTTTAATTAAATGTAAGCAACCCTACAGAAGCATGTTTTGCATTGACTAATACAAGTGACTATTGTGGAGCCTTTAAAGTACAGGCCAGTTCTTTACCCCAAGTTTAATATTTTCAGGACTCCGTCCCTTTTTCTCCAAAGGTGTACGTGGACGATACTAGTCTGAGAATTTCCTGGAGCATCTCAACTATTCCTCTCATTTTGCAGTGTGAGAGTCCCATGGCATTTAGACTAAGAGTGGGTAAAGGAGCCATTTCAGCCATATATATATGTTACCATATCACTGTGGCTAGAAGTTTTTACCAGTATTTCAGGACCTGGAATAATTATACTCGCATCATCAATTTACAGGGAGGCACAATAACTTACTCAAGGGTATGCTGGGTGATGGACAGGGCCAAGCTTAGATGTCAGGAGCTTCTCACTACCAGCCTTGTTTTCAGGCCTCCAGACTGGGACTGCGGAACCTTTTTTGGATTGGGTGTTGTTGACCCACAGAAAAATCAGTCGGGAGCCGCACACAACTGAGAAGCAAAACCAAACCCCCTCACTGATGTGGCCCCCAATTAAGAAGGAGAAAGTCACTCCCCACATTCCCCTTGCACACCAGAACCTAGGGGGGCCCAGGCTAGTAGATTTTGTGTGTTCCAGCCCTGTGCGGGGGTGGAGGGGAGGGGGAAGAAGGGAAGAAGGGGGGGCTGGAGCGCCAGCATGGGCTCCCTAATGCTAGAGGGGGAACTGAGCCTCAGGGGCCAGATTCAGGCAAGCTGGGGGCTGCATCCGGCCCTCGGGCTTGGGGTGCCCCCACCCCCGCTCCAGACCATTCAGTCAATTAGACACAGACAGACCCATACAAGGATGAATTCTTAGCATGGTGCAGCAGAATTAAGCAAAACAAAACAGGTAAGCAGAGACTACAGGGATGGGTTTTGCAACACAATGAAAGTGTTAAGTGCCTTAAAGACAAGGGAAATCCTAATGTCCCGGGGCACGTCTAGAATAGCATCTGTGCTAAAAGGAATAGGGTGCTATTAGGTACACCTAGAACATGGACCAAGGGCCCTTCCAGCTGGTGGAGATATCACTGAACCACAACTGGGGTTTCACATACAATGGGACTGATCCTGTTTTTTCACCCTTCAGGCTGTTTCCCTGGAGCCTCCCAGTGCCAACAAAGCAACGTTCACATTTGCGCTTGCCATGATGAAACTTTGTCATTCACGGGGCTGGGTGTAAAGCACCCACGAATGACAAAAGTTTTGTCGATCAAGTGCGAGTGTAGGCACTACACTGAACAAAAGTGGCTTAATTCTCTGGATTGAGGTGGATCAAAGATGTCCAGTGCTGAGGGTCACTGATAGGGTGAGGGAGGGCAGGTGGAGGTGGCAAAGGGGCAGATTCCTGAGGCCCACCAGTTTAAAAGGGGCTACGGCTCATGGCAGCTACTGCTGCTACTGTCACTACAGCCACCAGCGCAACTAGAGCCCTGGGCAGCACAGGTTGGGCAGAGCAGAAGGGCTAGCTGTGGGTGACTAGACCCTTTCACCTGAGGCCCTGCCCCTTGTGGGGACCCAGAGCCACCCCCCACCTTGTCCAGGGGCCCAGCATTTCTGTCAGCAATCCTGCCAATGCTATTCTTTTAAAGTGACAACTGTCTTTAAGCTGAAACTTTACATAAAAAATGAAAAAACAAAACAAAAAACCTGTCGCAGGCAAAGGCCTGTAACCTCTAGGAACCTGTCTTGGTTTCCAGTTTAACAGCCCCTCTTCATTTGCTTTTAACTTTATTAAACAAATTCCTTTTGGGCTGAAATTTTCCATGCTTAGCCCTAGATCAAAGGCTAACTTCCTGTCTTGATAGCCTAAATGAAATGAGCCTAAATGAAATGTCAGCTTTGCATTATTCAAATGTGGAGTCATGAGAGAATGATAATATTATTATGTTGCGGTCAGAAATTTTGCATTCTGAGTACTCAAAAGATGTTTAAGCAGTTTAAGATCCTCTAAGCAGCTTAAACCGTTTAATCCACTTTAACCATCTATTCAGCAGTCTCACAGGAGTGTGGAAAATCAGTGTAATATGGTTGAGTTCAATAAAACCTGTTTAAGGTGGCTTCAGGTCAGAGTTTCTTCTTTATTCCAGCCCCCAGAGCCTAGGCCAGCAGCTCTCGAACTCCGGGTCAGCACCTCAAAGTAGGTCATGGCCAGTGTCCCTGTAAGCTGAGCACTTGGACAATCACTCAGAAGCGATTCAAATGCTGCCCAGCTGGATTGGCAGAGTGCCCACAGCTAGGTTTCTTTCTACTGGCAGTGCACATTCACACATGCTTTGGTGCCCATAAATTGATTCTGCACATGGATGGAAAAAATCCGCACAAAGAATCATAGAATACTAAAATGGAAGGGGACCGTGAGAGATCATCAAGTCCAGTCCCCTGCAGGACCAAGCACAGTCTATATCATCTCTGACAGGTGCCTGTCTAACATGCTCTTAAATATTTCCGGTGATGGAGATTCCACAGCCCTCCTAGGCAACTTATTCCAGTGTTTAACCACCCTGACAGTTAGGTATTTTTTCCTAATGTCCAACCTAAAACTCCCTTGCTGAAGTTTAAGCTCTTTGCTTCTTATCCTATCATCAGAGGCCAAGGAGAACAATTTCCCCCCCTCCTCCCTGTGATACCCTTTTAGATACCTGAAAACTGCTGTCATGTCCCCTCTCAGTCTTCTCCTTTCCAAACTAAACAAGCCCAGTTCCTTCAGCCTTCCCTCATAGCCCATGTTTTCTAGACCTTTAATCATTTTTGTCATTCTTCTCTGGACCTTCTCCAATTTCTCCATACCTTGAAATGTGGTTCCCAGAACTGGACACAATACTCCAATTGAGGCCTCTACATGGAGGCTGGTGTTAGATTTTCTGGGGCCTGGGGCCGAAACTTGAGACCTTCAGTCTTGGCTGACAGAGCTCAGGTTACAGGCCCCCTCACCAGGCCATGAAACTCAGGCTTTGGCCTTGGCCCTCCTGTCCAGGGTAGGGATGTGTAGGACCAGTCGACTAGTAAACTATCTGATAAGCTTATCGGATAGTTGACAGGCTAGTCGATTAGTCGTTCTCCCCACCCTTGCTGCCTCTATCAGAAAAAGGCAGCAAGGGGGGAGGAACAGGTAGGGGTACTTCAAAGTGGCAGCACCGCCTGGAGCCTGAGGCAGACTCCAGGTTCCACGCAGCGCTGCTGCTTTGAAATGCTGCATACAGCCCGGGGCCAACTGGGGTGTCCCCAGCTCATCCTGGGCTCCATGGGGCACTGCTGCTTTGAAATGCCATGGGGAGCCTGACGCTGGGCTCCCCATGGTGTTTCAAAGAGGCAGCACCACCCGGAGCCTGGGGTCAGCAGTGGAGTTCCCAGCTGACCATGGGCTCCATGCGGCGCTTTCACCTTTGAAGTGTCACAAGAGCCCTAGGGTTGTTGCTACACTTCAAAGGCGGAGGCACTCTATCACTCAATCGAATAGTCGATACAAAACACATCAACTATTTGATTAGTTAATTATTCGCAATTTAACATCCCTAGTCCAAGGCCATGGGGCTTGGACAGGTTCAGGCTTCAGTTCCCCATCCTGAGGTTGTATAGGAATTTTTGTTGTCACAAGGGGGGTTGTGGTGTAATGAAGTTTGAAACCCTCTGGCGGAGGCTAGAGAGGGGCTGGTGTAAGTGTGCCATGAGGATTGGGGGGGTATCACATGGTCTGGAGTGGCTCCCAATTCACAGTGTCTATCTTGGGGCAGACTGCTGGAAAATGGGGCAGACACCAGCAGTTGGTGGTGTGTGCTGTAACTAGATTTCACCAAGCCAGTAATAAATGTGAACTTTATTCCAATCTGACCAATGAGTCACAGCAGCCCCCTTAGGCTTTGCCTGTACTAGCACTTTTGTCAGTCTGGGGTGAGGAAACCACCCCCCCCACACACACACAACTGACACAAGTATCATTGACAAAGCACCAATGTGGACAGTGCAATGTTGGTAGGAGAACTTCTCCTGCCGAGGCAGCTACCGCCGGGTCATGATTTAATTATGCCAGTGGAAGAGTCTCCCTTTGCTCCATCTGCCTAGAGCTGATACACAGGTAGCTGCAGCAGTACAGCCTGCCACTGCAAAGTCCAGAGTGCAGACATAGCCTTAGACCAGGGATGGGCAATTTTTGCAGGGGAGTCACTTCACTAATTGTGGGTAGTGGTTGTGGGATGGCTCGGCTTCTGGGAAGCGTGGGGCCTCAGGTAGAAAGGGTGCCAAATGCCCCTGATGGGGGAAAAGACTTTACACGGTCCCCTGCTCCCAGGCCAATCCTGTTACAGACTAACTCGGCTACCCTTCTGAAACTTTTGAACCCTAATAAATGTTAGTCTTTAAAGTACCACTGGACTCTTTGTTGTTTTGGCTGAAACAGACTAACACAGCTACCCCTCTATAACATAAGAAAGAATTTCCCAATTAAGCCTATTTAGCTCTAGTGTTTGAAGGGGGAAGGTGCAAAAAAGAGAACAGGTCAAACCAGACTAATCAGTATCCCTGGGAAGTATACTGACCTCCTGACCAGAATAATCTGCTCTCTTACCCTTCCAACTCTCATAGAGCTCTGAAAGTCGAGCTCCTGTTTAGCAAGGTTCTTTCTGCTCCCTGTGAGCCCTTTCCTTTTGGAATAGATTAAGCAGAGTTCTGCTTTTTGGTATTCCCACAATAATTACAAGCATTGGTAACCATATTTCATCCATCCCTGCATTTAATAGAAACATTACTGCTGTTGGGTCACACGTTGGCTACAATGAGCAAAATACCACTCCATCTACTGAATGTCTAGCAAATCTAAGCAAAGCAGGAGCAAACTGTATTTACATAGACACACCCAGAGTCTCTCCTCCCTTCCAGCTAGCAGTCAGGGAAGCATTCCTTCAGATCCCACTTACATCCATTTAACAATCACTTTATAAGAATACACAAGAGAATTGGCTTGGGGCTCTGGCAGGAGCTGGCTATGGCCAGCTTCCTGACAATCACCCCTGTCTAGAACTGAGCAGATTTGTACATGACAGAATCTGGCCTTTTAAATCAACTCCACCTTCAAGGTGATACTCACACTCTCTCATCAGGAAGGCTCATTAAAATGCAACACTAAAGATTACGAGACTGATCACTCAAAAGTAGGGCAGTTCCGGAGTACAGGTTGAACTTGGCTGTGGTGTGCAGATTTCCTTTTGTGATGCAAATCTCAATTATTATTGTTTGCTGTTATTGTTTGTTTGTGGCAGAGCAATCTTGCGTTTCATAGTTTCCTGATTTGTGTACTTTATATCTCCATCTTCAGGCACATTGAGTTTGCTTTTAGTTTGGCTCACAGTTGTGTGTGCTGTGACTATCCCACTGGAGTATTCCACAGTGTTTCCACTGCAAAGTCCCTTTTCTGGGCCATGAGGGCCTGGGACTAATGTAACTTAGAGCCTGTGTGGTACTGCACCTGAGTCAGGAGGATGCACTAGCCCTTGTCAGAAACACTGTTTGAAGAAGAAAAAAAAAAAAGCAAAGCAGTTCATCTTGCTTTACCATGTGTGTAAGCACCCTGTTTACCTTTATGTAAAAAGCCCAAGGAGCGGGTATAGCCTAGAATGTATTTCCAGTTGGAAAATAGCTGAAAGTATTTAAGTAATGTAATAAATCACTGAAAATAACGCTGGAAAAGACATATCGTATCCACATATACGGAATGTACTCAGCCTCTTACCATTCAGATACCCAACACTGGCAATGCCCCTGGGATGCAGCGTCAGATAAACTAAAGCCACGCTGAACAATAGATATGGGGCAGAAAAACCTGCAAAGAGGCAAGCCAGGTTTACATTGGGCATTTTCCATGTGGCATTTCGAAAAATTACACTGACCTAGACCTAAAAAACAGGAAACTGTACAAGCAATAACTGTGCTTAGCAAGGAAGGTGAACAGCAAACAGGCTCAAGAGAATGAGATAAGTTCAAATAAAGTGCAGTTCTGATCTCAAAATTGATTGTCACTTTTACAATGTGTGGGTTTATTTCAGTGCGTCTATGATTTATTTAATGAATAAGCTTCATAAACTGCCTTTAACTGCCAACCCTGCCAGTTCCCCCTCACTGCGTATCTTCACTGCACAGTTAACCTGGGCTCCTACCCAGATGTTAGGCCCAAATCCTCTATCATTTTCACAGATAACATCTTTAATCTGGATTAATACATGCTCCAGGATTACAGCCAGGTGAGAGTGGTTCAAACTGAGGCTTTGTCTACACATCTAAAACTAAAGCACATCTGCAGTAGCACTTTACAATGAAAGTGTGGCCATGGCAGAAGCACTGGGCAAGAGCTCTCCTAGCGCTCTCTGTAAACAACCTTCATGAGGGGAGTAGCTAACAGTGGGTGGGAGCCCATTAACATTGGTGCTTTACAGCCCTATGACTTGCTGCGCTCGGGGAGAGGGGTGTTTTTCATGCTCCTGAGCAGAAAGTTGCAGTGCAATAAAGTGGCAGTATAGACTTAGCTTGACTTATTTTGCAGTGTAGACATAGCTGAAGCAGACATTGTGAAGCCTGGCAGTCCTCCAATCCCATCCCATAATTCCCTGGGCCTGTATTTTCCAGCCTTTTTACTTACTCAATTCCTGCATACTTCCTATGCATCTGAAACCACCTGATGGTTTTCACACATCTGGTCAGCATTTAAGCAAGTGTTTATTTTTGGCCTTGCCATAATGCAGCATATAAAAGAGGAGGTTCTTTTCTTTCCATGTATAAAAGTATAATGTTCTTTCATTGCCTTAGCTCAGTGGTCTCCAACCAGTGCATCGGGATCTACCGGCAGATCTTGGAGCCTCTGACAGGTGATCCTGACTGGTTTGGCCAGGAAGCTCTCAAGTGCTGGCACTTCAGTTGCCCCTCCATCCATTATCAAGTTATTCCTGCCCTCAGCCTTGGAGCTGTCCCCTTGAGAGTCTCCTGCTTGCTGTGAAGGGTGTGGGAGGGAGGGGGGGGTCTGATGTCAGGGTGTCCCTCCTCCCCACACTCCTGTACCCTATCTCCACAGAGAGAAGGGGATGGAGGGAGCTTGGCAATGCAAATCTCTGTCACTCTCACACAGTGTGTGTGTCTGTCACTCTCACAAACACACACTGTCCTTCCCTCTCATCTCTAGACCCAACACGTACATGGGGGTTGTTACTCCTTTTACTGCTTGCAAAGTGGGTTATTTTTAGTTTTTGACTGGACTGTGCATTTTGTAACTTTCATTTCTCTCTGATGCTTAAATTTAATTCTTTGAGTACTAAAATGCCTAACTGGTCTGTCTGGAGTAATTATCCATGTGGTTGGTTGTGCTCCTGGAGGTAGCTGGTATGTCCCTGCAGCAGTCAAGCCAGGGGTTCCTCACATGCTGTCCTTGTCAGTAGACACTGTTCCTGCAGCTTCCATTGATCAATAATGGAGAACCATGGCCAGTGGAGATTGTGGGATTGGTGCCTGTGGATAAGAAGCACATAGAGCCATTGCTGTACATGCCAGCTAAATGGGGGAGGGAAAAAGGGGGCTGCCTTGGCTCTGCTGCTCCATCCATGGGGTAGTTGTCCTGTTGTTCCCAGGGCAGGTGGGACTTGAACCCACGCTGCTTCACTCCCAAGGCAGCTGCCCTATCACCTAATCCACTCCTGAACCCACCCTACTAGTAGAGGATCCTGTGTCTGCCTCCTCCCAGGGTGGGAGGACGAGGTGGCTTGAAGGTCAGTCAGTGGAGTGGGATCTTCAGTGAACTTGGGGATGGGCATCAGCCTCTGGAGCACAGGGTGGTGGGCTTGATCCCACCCCCTCCACCCACGTAGGCAATGGCTGGGCTGCCAACACAGGCTACCTGAGGGACGGACATGGCACCCGTGTTAGGAAGGTAGGATAAGGGAGCTGCTGCAGGTAAGGTAGTAGAGTGGCTTAGGGGCTAGTGTAGTTGCCTTGGGAATACAGGCTGGTGGGTTCAAGTCTAGTCTTTTTCCACCCACCTGCAGACAGCCCCCTTTCTCTTCCCCTCCCCCCATAGGAGCACACAGAATAAGGGACCCTCAAGGGTAGGGAGGTGGGCTAGGCCTGGTCCTTGAATGGACTTAGAAGATACAGCACTTGCCTGAGGAGGGACAGGGGTTGTGGATTGGAGTCTCTGTCCAGCAGCCCAAGCCCACCCTAGGAGCAACCAGACAGTCAACACAGCATATAGAACCCACCAAGAGTAGAGAAGTGAGCCCAGCTTGGCTTGGGAGTGGCCCAGGGGATAAAGTGTTCACCTAGAGAGCACAGGGTGGTGGATTCAAGCCTGGGCTGCTCTGGAGCAGCTAGACAGGCTACTCTAGGGATAGACCAGCCCCCTGCCTTAGGAAGGCAGGATAAGGGACCCCCCTAAAGGCAGGAGGGGTGGACCCTGGAGTGGCCTAGGGCAGTGCCTCTTAACCAGTGGCACAAGTACTCAAGAGAAGTGTGAGGGATAAATCAAGGCAACTGAAATGTGAAGAAAGCAGAACTCTTGTTTTAAGTTTTCCAGCATTTAATATTTTTGTACTTTTTACACCTCAAATATTTCATCACCTGTCCAGCTACAATTAAGTTGTTTAAACAAATGTGTTGCAATGGTAAAAAAAAACAAAAACAAAAACAAAACAAATAAAAAACAACCTCTGTGTATGTGAAAACTGTAGGTACTGGTACTTGTAATTTTTTTTAAAAGGGTACTTTATAAAAAAAAGGTTGAGAAACACTGGCCTAGGGCATTTGCCACATGCCCACGACTAGAGCCTGCACCCCAACTCCAGCTTGGTGAAAGTGAATGAGGTTCAGGGAGGAATGCAACAAAGCAAGCAGGGTGAGGCCTCAGAGAAGGGGTGGAAGAGGGGCAGGGTCCCAAAGAAGGGGGGAAGGAAGCCAGGCAAGCGTATTTGGGTTTGAGGTAGATCTTACATTGCACTTAAATTGGTTAAAAAGGTTGGAGACCCCTGCCTTAGCTGATCTTCCACCTCAGATGGGCTGACGTACCCACCCAGGCCTCTTGGGGAAAGGACTGTGAGCAAACAAGGAACAAGTAAAGTGTACTGAGTTGATATGCTGCAAGAAATGCATAAGGACTTTGGACACAGGTCAGAGCAGCACCTGGAGCACCAAAAGGAGGAGTGGGACAAGGAGAGAGCGGAGAAGGGCATGGAGAGTGAGGACAAAATGGCAATAGAGTATCTACAGCACAACTGAAGGATGAGGAAGAAGGATCAGTTGCCGCAGAGGGAGCTATTTGAACAGCTGTTCACCCTGAGCATGCTTAATATGCAACTGTTTTGTTGGGTTAGCTTAGGGGCTCAGGAAAGACAGACTAGTTCTCTGGCAATACACTGCAAAACCATTCAGAGATGCTCAAGTTAGTGAGACACCAGGGATCTTGGGATACAGCCCCAGAAATCCTAGACCTAACCCATGTTACTCAGCAACAGTGTGGAGACAGTAACATGGGTATGAGCAGGGACATACTGTTGGGGCCTTACACACTACTATCCATCTGCTGTCTCTATCCCTGATGATAGCTCTGGGTGAGGGAAGGAGGGAGATGATTTTTTAGAGATGTGATTTTATAACCTTCAGCAACACACCAATTAAATATTTTTACAATTTTAAACTAAGGTCTTGTCAGGCCTGGCCAAAGTGTGTGAGGGGCCAAGGCAGCATGCTGAGCTGCATGGCTCCTGGCTGGGTGGGCGGGGCCAGGAACTGGGCAGCGTGGGGCCCTGAATGCGCAGAGCCGCGGGGCCCTGAATGTACAGGGCCCAAGGTGACCGCCTCGCTTGCCTTGCCCAAAGGCCAGGCCTGGGTCTTGTCAACGAACACAGTAAATTCAGAAACTGACAGTATGGACTTGGGGTAGGAAAATGTCTACCACTTGAATAACTCTTTCACAGGTTCCGTGTTCTAATAGCTCTCATGGACTTTTTCACGTTTAAATTAACTAGAACCTCTCTGGAAGAAGCAGAGACACAGAACAGGGATATGAAGAGGCAGAGGATGGACATTAAGATGGTGGTGACCCAGAGTTCCACCTAATCTGTGTCTGGGTAAGGACGGCTCCAGCTATGAACAGAGTAGATTTGCAGCATAGGTTCTCACAGGCAGGCTTGAGCTCTGCAGTGAATACACGCTGGGAAGCTAAAGTCAAGCTAGTTTGTTCTTGGCTGACACATCACACCCAGTAGCATGGGAGTGCACAATTGTAGCTCAGTTAACAGTTCTGTTGATAAGCAGTGTCCATCTCATCGTCCCTCCACTGTGTCTGCAGTAGCGTTAACAGTAGTAGAAACTTATTTTTGTCTGGAGAGCAATCTGGTGTGAATGAGTATAGATGAAGTCAATTTCTAGGTATAATTCTATCTATAACAGCCAGTTAGTAAATAAACTGGTGCTATGGAGGCTCTCTAACCATTTTAAACATCAAGGTGATTTTTATGAGCTAGTCTGAGCTTACCCTCTCTGTGATAGTTAACATAACTACATGAGACATCTGTTGGTTCAGCTGTTGCCCCTATTTCTCTATTTTATTTGTATGGTTTCAGTCATGCCCACATAAAAATTACTATCTCATTCTTCCTGCAAATCAGTGGAGATTGATCAGCATAATTATTATATACTCCACTATAGCACCATTGTTTCAGGACCACATGCTCTTGGCTTTATAAATAATGAGTAAACCTGAAAAAGCTAAGTTGAGATAAGCAGTGATGAGTTTGTATTTTCATATGACATTTATGGCTATTCCCACACTGCATCGAGCTCCCTCTTTGGTCTGCAAATGAACTTTCACCTAGCAGCAAGCCCTGCAACCCTCCCAACCTTCCTCTTTTAAAAGGCCCAGGTTCCCCAGTACTTGGCAAATTTAAATAAACTAAATATAGGACTATGTAGCACTTTAAAGACTAACAAGATGGTTATCACCTAATAAACCATCTTGTTAGTCTTTAAAGTGCTACATAGTCCTGTATTTTGTTTCAGCTACACCAGACTAACACGGCTACATTTCTATCACTATTAAATAAACTAGTGAGCCTTGTAGAATCCGTGTAGCAGAAATTCCTTAGTATTGGTATATGTAAGAACCAAACATCATGATGTGATTTAGAAGAGTTTGCATGGAAAAAGGATCAAAAGTCTAGCAGCTGTCTAACCTCACATTCTTAGCAAATTCATGTTTCTTGGTAATGTCATATTTTAAAAGATAGCCAGTAGCCTTGTATAGCATTCTTTGGCTATGACTCAGACCAGGGAGAGTTCCTATATGGTAGCAGCTCTCCTAAATTATACTTGTCTCAATATGCAAACTGGTCTGTAGAGAGCTATTTTTAAAGCAGCTCTATAAAGTCGAAAGCTACATTTTTGAAAAAAAGTTCATTGTCACTGCTAAATTAGATTAAACGGGTAATTTCATATTTAATAATGTACTTTTTACTGGTGTTTCCATCTGAATTTGTCTGGCTGGAGAATGAGACTAGACTAGAAACAAGAGACATTGACCAGCCAATTTCTGGTTCTCTTGCACTACTTCTGTATTGCAATAGCTAATTTGCAAATACTGTAAAAAATGTTTGTATCCAGAAACTGTTTTAATTTACTTGATTTCCATCTCTTCCTTTGTATATAAGTAACTGAATATAAATTACTTAACAAAACATACTCACTTAGAAAACTTTCTGCCCCTCTATAGACAAGGGGAGGATAGACTTGCCAAGCTAAGGGCAACAGAATCACTCCCAATAGGAACACATGTGAAGTCTCCATTTCTGGACTGACAACAGGCGATTGGGAAAGGGATTTTCTTTATCCCCACTGATGGGGCAAGAAGTTTGAGGTCTAAACTGATTCTGATATGAGATTAGCTGCTATAGACACTAGAGACAAAGGCAAATACTTTCATGGTAAGAAACATGGTTCTCATGTTTACAGTTGCTGACATCACCCACACTTTCTGGCTTTATCTTCCTAACAGTTTTTAGTTCATCTGATTGGAGAGAATAGATAATAATTACAACCCAAAAAAGTCAGAAAATCCTTATCCTACTAAGCCTGGGTGAAGACCAATTTAGCAGACCCACACATTCTACTGAGTGCCTATAGATCAAAGTGAAATATAAAAAATCTCAGAGGAATAGCCATGTTAGTCTGTAACTTTAAAAACAACAAGCAGTCTTGTGGCACTTTAAAGACTAACAAAAACTAACATAAAGGAGGCTTAGACCCAGGCGAGAGAAAAAAATCAGCTCTGACATGAAGAATTTTACCTGAAATAAGGACTAGGTTAAGGATGTATCTCCCTGCTCGCTCAAAGCCCTAGCAGGCTCTCAGCAGCAGGTTCTAGCTTCCCAGCAGCAGCTCCTAGTCTGGAAAAAGCTGCATACCAGCAATCCAGCGCCTCTCTGCAAAATGGAGCCCACCATCTCTCTCTCTCTCTCTCTCTCTCCAATGAGCACACCTGGAGGGAAGTAGGGATATTAGCATATAGTCATTTAAATGATTAACCGATAAGCCTGGGTTTATCGGTTAATCCTAATGACTACATGAGCACACACCTCCCTTGCTGCCTCTGTATCAGAGATGGCAAGGAGTGAGGGGAGGCAGGAGCTAGTGCCTGTGGAGAGCCAGCTTTCAAGCTGGCTCCCCGCATATGCCAGTTCCCACAGAGTCGCCTGCCCCCCCTGACTACCTTCTACAGAGGCAGCAGCGCAGAGGGCAGGCAGGAGCCAGTGCTCTGGGAGAGACAGCTTTTAAAAGTAGGGTTCCCCATGAGCATCGGCTCCACGGAGCCACCCTGAACTGCTGCCTTTGTATCAGGGAGCATTGGGGGGGGGGGAAAGAGGAGCACAGGTGGGATGCCAGAGCAGCCTCTGTCCATGGGAAGCTCAGGCCCCCCATAGGCAAGAGTTGCTGCAGCCCTATGCTGCTGCCTCTGTATCAGAAGCAGCAGCACAGGGCAGCAGGCAGGAGCCAGTTTGCACAGGGAGCCGGTTTTTAAATCAGCTCCCCTCATGGACCAGCTCTGCCTGACACCCCGTGCTGCTGCTTCTGAGACAGCAGCAACAGCGCAGAGTGGTAGGTGGCTCCCCAGGAGGGGAACTGAGAGCTTACTGGCTACCATGTGACCACTAAAAATTGTTGTGGCTCCACGATTACTAAAATAAATGATATATAATATCCCTAGAAGACAGCAGCTTCCAGCCTTTTCCCACCTGCGGTTAAGTTGTTTGTAGGTAAAAAGGCATCATGGGAATTGTAGTCTCTAAGGCTAGTTTGCAGTACATAGGATCTTCCCAATAAAGGTCTGAGGCTCCTATGCTAAAGGGGGCCTACATCTGATTTTCTATTTCTTTGAAGCAGCAGATTTGTATACTTTGGTCCTGAATTTAATCACACACACATCTACACAGCAGGGCTAACGCTGAAATAAGCTATGCAACTTGAGCTATGTCATTTGTGTAGTTTAAGTCAAAATAGCTTAATTTGGCTTCTGGCATTTTCCACACAGGAGGAAGTCCAAGACACAGCACTCTTCCTCCAACTCCTTTTAAAATGAGGATTACAGGAATCAGAGTAAGAAGTTTGACATTATTTTGACATTATGTTGAAATAACTGCTTGTACTGTAGATGTGGACTATGTTATTTCAGAATAACATCAGTGATTCCAAAATAACAGTGCTGTGTAGACATAGCCACAGAGTCTTTAACGGCTACAATTATACACATCTGTCTGTTTTATGCCAGTCTCCATTTCTGAAAATGTGCGTGATCCTTTCTGGCAGAAGAACTTATCTATTAGGTTGGTGGTCCTGATCTAAAGGAACAAGCGTAGGTCAGACTCAAAACTAGCAGGATAGTAACAAAGTAAAAAAAAACTACACCAAGAGCCACAAAGCCCACATAAGTCAGTGAAATCTGAATTAAGTTGCTTTTTTTATACAAATACTCATTCTAGTTGATGCAAGTCTCAGAGGGGAAGTCATGTTAATCTGTAACTAAAAAAAAACTTAAAAAACAATTGTCCCGTAGCACTTTAGAGACTAGCAAAAATATATATATCAACTTCTTCATGATAGGCCCAACAAACAAAATAACAGAATACCACTAGTCATCAATTACAGCCTCCAGCTTAAACCTGCATATCATTAACAATCTACAACCTGGAAAATAATCTCTCACTCACACAGATCTTGGGGAATAGGCCAATCCTCATCTACAGACAACCCCTAACCTGAAACACATTCTTTCCATCAACCATGCAACACACCTCAAACATACTCATCCAGGCACCCACCCCGGCAATAAACCCCGGTGCCAACTCTGTCCACACATCTACACAAGCAACATCATTGCAGGACCTAATCACATAAGCCACCACATCAAAGGCTTATACAACTGCACATCCTCTAATGTGATCAATGCCAGCAATGCCCCTCTGCCATGTATATTGGCCAAACTGGACAGTGTCTGCGACAAAGGATTAATGGACATAAGTCAGATACTCAAAATGGTAACACAGAGGAACCTGTTGGGGAACATTTTAACTTGCCTAGATACTCACTAATGGATTTAAAGGTGGCTATTCTCTTGCAAAACAATTTCAGGAATCAACTAGCGAGAATCTGTGTAACTGGCCTTCATATGCAAATTTGATACTATCTCGCACCGCATGAACAAAGACATGAACTGGATGGGCCATTATATTCAACACTCAAATGACATCAAAAACTAAGTATCAGGTACTTACAGCCAACTCTATTAGCCTCATTTAACACGGACACTATAATTGACAGGGGTTTTGTTCCTTTTCCTCCCCTTCTCCCCTCTTTTTCTGTTTTATATTTCAAACTCTGGGCCCTTTGCTCCAGAAGAAGTGGATTGTGCCCACAAAAGCTCACGATACTATATATTTGTCAGTCTCTAAGATGCATTGGTTTTTTTTTTATGTTTTTCTAGTTGATGCAGTAATCTTCCTTTATTTGAGCAATTAGTTATGAGGAAGTACAAAATATGTTATGGTATTATAAAAAAATCTGTCAGTGTGTTAACAAGAAAATACTACAGTAACTGTATAGCCATAAATTATCAGAATGTGTGAGAAGGGGAATATTTCTTCTGAAGTACTTTCTTTCAAATTACTTCAGAATTGACAGTTTAAGTGGTCTCTTTACAATATATCCATTCCATGTGTGGGTGCATCCTGACATGCAACTACTTCAAAAGGTCTCTCCCCACTAGTAAATATGGGTGAACAGCATTCCATGTGAAATGTAAATCTCTGAAGGCCAAAAATCAGCATAGAAGCATTGCATTTGCCACCATCAAAGTATACCTGGCTCGACTACCTATGTCTGTATTGTGTACATATCCTGGGACTTCAATATTGTTCTCTGCTCCAAGGTGGAAATGTTCCTCAACCCTCACGTGGTAGCTCCAGAGGGATGCAAATATAGCCTTTCTGTGGACTTCTCACTCTTCCAGGTTTGGGCTCCATCATGCCATGTCTACACTAGGGATGTGTCTACACTGCAGGGCTTAACTCAAAATAAGTTACGTAAATTGAGCTACGTTAATTGCGTAGCTTATTTTGAAATAGGGAGCGTCTACACAGCACTTATTTCAAAATACAGCACGCCTCCTCTAACTTCCCTTATTCCTCATGCAATGAGGGTTACAGGAGTTGAAGTAAGAAGTCCTCCAGCTTGACAGTATTTTGACACTATTTCGAAATCACTGCCTACTGTGTAGATGTGGACTAAGTTATTTCAGAATAGTGCTAGTTATTTTGAAATAAGTGTTGCAGTGTAGACATACCCTGAGATTAGCCTGAATTTACTAAGTTCAACTTCTGGGCTCCTGATTTTACAAATTTGAAATTCTGTGCCCTTACTAAGGGGCAGAATCAAATGTAGTCCGAGGCAGGCTCTGTTAACGTGGACACACTACCTTGGACTCAGAGCCCCAGGAAACATCCTGAGTAGCTGCGGAAGGCTCTTGGAGGCCAATAAGTTTGAATTAGCAGCACTGGAACATCCACACTAACGTTATTATGGACTTAGAAGTTCAGGAATAGCGTTATTCCTCATAAAAAGCAGGAGTACAGAGTTTAAATTCCATGGCTTCTTATTCTGGAATAACAGACTTGGTAGCATGGACACGTCACTTACAAATTTGACTTTGCGGTCTAATTTTGGACTAAGGTTCTAGTGTAGACCAGGCCTCAGAGTAAGGAGTGTTAATTATTCTTCGTTTTCATTATTTTTGCTCCACTGATGGCCAAATTCTTTAAATTCAAAGCTAGGACCAGATTCTGGAAGAGTCTAAGAGCCTGCAGTGAAGAGTTCATAAGAATGGCCAGTAAGTTATATATCAGGGAGTAGTGCAATTTCATATTTGAGTTCCTCCAGAATTCTCAGGTGAATACCATCTAGTGACTTATTACTGGTGACTTATTACTGTTTAATTTATCAATCTGTTCCAAAATGTTGTCTGTTGACACCTGAATCTGAGACACTTCCTGCAATTTGTCAGCTAAAAAGAAAGGCTCAAGTATGGGAATCTCCACAGTGAAAACTAATGCAATGAATTAATTTAGCTTCTCTGTAATGGCTTTGTCTTCTGTGAATCCTCCTTTAGCACCTCAATCCTCTGTTTGCCTGTAATTGGCAGGCTTCCTATTTTTGCTTTATTTACAAAAACTAACTGCAAACTTACATTCTCTTTTGCTGTATGCTCTTCAATTTCTTTTTTGGACTACCTAATTATCTACTACGTATTTGAGAGAGTTTGTCTGTCTGCTCAAGAACTGCTCCAAAATGATAAACTTAAAAAACAATAAATGGACTGGTAGTACTTTATAGACTAACAAAACATGTAGATGGTATCACGTTAGTCTATAAAGTGCTACCAGACCATTTGTTGTTTTTTAAGTTTATCCTGTACAGACTAACTTGGCTACTCCCTGAATCCTCCTAAATGGTAAGAGCTAAGACCACTAAATTCAGTATACAGTTTTCCTCTTATCATAACTTAAAGCAAGGTCAGGGTTTGGTTGTGCCAGGAAAATGGGATGCATCCAGAATGTGATTGCTTCCCACAGGGCTGGCCCAAGCCATTTTGGCACCCTGGGCCCAGGCACATGCCGCCACCCCCAGGGCACACAGCACATGTGCGGGCCCGCCCCCGGGGCACATGGCGCATGCATGGGCCGGCCATGGCCACTGGTGCGCAGCCTGGGGTCTGCCTCCGGGGCGCACAGCGCATGTGCTGCCCAGCCCGGCCACTGCTGCTGGCGCACGCACGAGGCCGTACATGGCCCCATGGCTGTGGGGGGGAAGGGTGCTGCTGGCTGGTGCTGGGGGGCGGCACTGCGGGAGCCGGACGCACGGCGCCTGATGGCAGCTATAAGGGACGCCGCACGCCCCTTACAGCTGCCATCAGGTGTCCCCCATTGGTTGGCGCCCCAGGCAGCTGCCTGGCTCGCCCACCCCTCAGTCCAGCCCTGGCTTCCCATAAAACCACACAGAAAAGAGACAATCACCAGGTAGGTGAAAGGGGCTGTCTGGGGGTATGCCCTCCCTGCCATCCAGAATGCCCCATGCCTGAGCCTCTCACCGCCCAGGCAGCCTTTAGGGAGGGCAGGGGACTTAAGCTCCTCCACCCTAATTCGTATGGGAACATTGCTGGGTTTTTCCCTTCATCAGGGAGTGAGGGGAAAGTGCACAGTTTTCTGCATTCCTCACTCTGGCTAGGGACTGAAGCGAGCAGACAAACCTGGACCTGCCTCAGATAGGGGACATGCACCCTTCCCCCTGCTGTGCCTGCTGGAGCTGCAATGGCCTTGGAGAAGTGCTTCTCACTTCTAAGCTACTGTGGTGAGAGAGAGCTGGGGTAATCTTCTATCCGGGGGCAGCCTGCATACTGATTCTCTCATCCCTACTCCCACCACAGACCAATGATGTAAACAAAACGTGTACATTTTCATTTTATTTAAAAAAAAATCAATTGAGTTAAGGACATGAGCACTGCTGGATAAGTCTTCTAATACTTTTATATTTGATTTGCTAGAATTTATGTTCCTTTATTTTCTTCAGTTGGATTTGACTTCCAGTTTTTAAAGGATGTCTTTGTCTGTATTCACCTATTAGAGCTGGTATAACCTAGGGAGTAATTTCAAAATAACTCCCCTTATTTTGAAATAACAAGTGGAGTGTTCATACTACCAACCCTGTTATTTTGAAATAAAGGGCTGGTTATTTTGAAATAACTCCTCTTTCCATAAGGAATAACACTAATTTCAAAATAGTTATTTCAAAATAGCGATAGTGTGGATGCTCCAGTGCTGCTATTTCGAAATAACTACTCCCCAGAGTAATTCAAACTAATTACTTCCCAGTGCTTCCTGGGGCTCTAAGTTGAGGTAGTGCATCCATATTAATGGAGCCTGACAGACTAATTTCAAGGCTTCCTCATCGTGTGGACATGCAATTTCAAAATCATTATTTTGGGAATTATTTTTTAGAAGTGTTATTTTTAAATTCTTTTCTAGCATAGACATGCCTTTCCTGTGTTATTTAGCTATGATGGCCTTTTTGGTCCTTTTACTATTTTTTAGTTTAGGCTGCACATTTGTATTTTATGATGTTTTTAAAGTGTTTCCAAGTAGCTTGCAGGCACCAATGTGACATGCTCAGTCATTGCTATTCATTTTGCACCACTCTACTCTGTCCTGAAAAGTCTCACGTGTGTCCCTCTGTCTCCTGTAGTTCCCTCCCACTCAGCCACACTTGTTTCAAGAGTCCATACTCTGAGGGCCAAAAGCTGATTGCCCCAAATGTACACATTTGGCACCTACCTAGCGGGCAGGTAATCTTATATGTGCCATTCAGCACAATAAGCTGGATAGCTGCTGGACTTATATCCCCTAGGTTCTGGAACATCCCTGGCAAGTGGTTTACATTCTGATTCAGTGGCTCTCAGCAGCAATTCTTCCAGCACCCCAGCATTATTTATATTCTTTGTGTGTGGGTTGTGTTTAAAGGGTATTTTTTCAGTGGGCTGTTAATGGCCAGAGTTTAGGGGGTATTTATTAGGTGTATCTTGCTCACACTCCATCCATTCCTGTTTTGCTGCTCCCATTTGCTAGTTCCTCTGGTCATTTCTGAAGTTGCTTTTTAAACCCTTGTTCTTCCTGAGTTAGCCCCAACCCCTCATCAAGAGATCCAAAGGAACTAGGGATCAAAGGATGGCAGGTTAGAACCTCAATAAGGAGCTTACAGCCTTGCAGAGTAGGCCACGAAGCTCAGTGTAAACAGCCCTCCCCCCCACAATAGAATCATAGAATACTAGAACGGGAAGGGACCTTGAGAGGTCATCAAGTCCAGTCCCCTGCCCTCTTGGCAGGACCAAACACCATCTGTCTAACCTGCTCTTAAATATCTCCAGTGACAAAGATTCCACAATTTATTGGAATCCAGTGTTTAACCTGGAAGTTAGGAAGTTTTTCCTAATATCCAACCTAAACTTCCTTTGCTGCAGTTTAAGCCCATTGCTCCTTGTCCTATCATGACAGGCCAAGGAGAACCATTTCTCCCCTCCTCCTTATGACACCCTTTTAGATACCTGAAAAGCGCTATCATGTTCCCCCTCAGTTTTCTCTTTTCCAAACTAAACAAGCCCAATTCCTTCATCCTTCCCTCATAGCTCATGTTTTCTAGACCTTTAGTCATTTTTGTTGCTCTTCTCTGGACCATCTCCAATTTCTCCACATCTTTCTTGAAATGTGGTGCCCAGAACTGGACATGATACACCAACTGAGGCCTGACTATAAACTTCAAGCAAGCAAGCACACAACAACAAAAACTCACCCTAAGGGTCACATATTCACCCCCCCCCCCTTCTCTTAGAGAATTCCTTTGCAAAACTCCCATTTGCTTATGAACTGACTATTCTCCTTGAGTTAGCTCCACTCCCTTCTTGATAAATTCTGAACAGATTAGGGATTGACTCCCATAGACCTCTGATTTGTGATTTTTGAATATTTGTAAAATAACAGCATGATCTTAGCTTTATAGCAGGAAAGTAATTCTCATGCACCATGTTTCACATTGGCCAACCCAGGTTTGAACTCTGCAACCCCAACAGGTGCAGATACTTATTGGTTAATATTTGATGGGCATATCATTTCTTACCATCAATTAAAGAGAATTGTGAACAGGTGCATCTCCCATGGGGCTGTTCAAGTCCACATCTGCTTGAGTCAACTTACCTCTTTCTAGGGTTTAGCTCCATGAACAGTAGGATAAGGTAGTACTCAAGTTTTCTCAATTAGGATTTATTGGCCCTTGCCAGAGATCCTCACTAGTGAGATACTTTCACCCATCTTATGGCAGAGTGAGGTCAAGGGTCTGCCTTGTCAGTGCTAGCCTTCCTCCCTCCCTCCACTAACACCATCACTGTGACTGCTTCAGTGATAGTAGCAATAGTGTAGGCAGGGTTGGGGGAAATTTTCAAAAGTACCTGGGAATCTAAATCACTTAAGAACTTTAGAAGATTTCAAACAAGGTACCTGTAGCCACAAGCATTTTAAATCAATGTCACCTAGACTTGCTCTGAGCAGGACTAGATGACGGTGGTTCCATTTATATGAATTCTCACATCACTACAATATTCAGTTAGAATATCAGCAGATGGAAGTACCAGTGTTACTAGTGGGAAGTTTAAGGGATGGGGAAGAAAGCAGAGGCTAGTGCAGACAGCCAGATTCTGCAAAATACACTTAATCCTTTCCCAAGAGGAGTAAGGACATGCTAACAAGGTGTAGTACTTCAGACCTATTACCAGAAGGAAGAAACATGAGGTGGTGCTCTTACACCATGGCTACGTCTACATTGGTATATTGGAAAATGATCGGCATAAGGGCTTTGCGCAAAAGGGTTTTTCTTGCGCAAGACGGGCCAGTGTAGACAGCCCCGTCTTGTGCAAGAGCATGGTCTGCGAAAATGGCGGATCATTAGTTATGCAAATGGGGCTCAGCGATATTCTAACGCTAAGCCTCATTTGCATAGCTTTGGCGCAAAAGCGCGCCAATGTAGACGTAGCCCATTTGAATTAATTCAGCTGCTGTTTCACAGCATACCTTCAGTGTCACCTTTCATTTTACCAGTGCAAGATAAAAATCACAGTTTGAGGAACAAGTATAGGTTTGTACCAAGTGTAGCACAGCAGGACTGTAATGCCTCTAGGTACTATTTTAAGACAAGTAATTACAATTGGTAGCTGATACTGGGAGTAGAAGAGCATTTTTCTGAAGTCAAGGAACGGATGAGTGAGGACTTAGATCTGGCAAAGATACTGTACAGATATTTGCTCACCTTTGTCCAGCATAAATTTGTAAGTTAGTGACTAGACCCCTAGAAATACATGAGATCAAACAGTCTTTACTATTGCAAAACTAAACTTTAAAAAACTGGAATAATTTGCATTTTGTAGTGGTTTCTCCATGTTCACTGTTTAACATGCTGTATATGATCTCCACATTTTCCTTTTAAAACCAGCAGTAGTTGTTCTGGCTCAAATTATTACTCTGGTTGAGCTTGTTCTGATGATTAATGCTTGCACTATAGATATGCCAATGCTTTTTTCCTGGGGTGGGGAGAGGGCAGGTTGAGTTCTACTAGAAGTAGCCTGAATTGGTTTCTTTAGCTTAGAACACTTTAGCTCTCTTGATTGTGCACTGGAATCCATCTCAGTGGCTAATTTTCCTCTTATGTTATAATGTTACCCAAAAGATTACATGGGTCATCCTAGCCATACTTCCTACTATTTTACTTTATACATCTTCTGCTCTCTTATCCCCACTAATCCTTTACACAATCCCTTTTCCCACCACACAGGAAAGTCCAGGAGGGCTTCAGTATCGGTCCCTAAATTTCTGTTACTAGATCACATAGCTCTCACTGGGGTAGCCTATAACATATCCCTACTATCAGTGCAGTCACTTAGAGTCAAATCCTGAGGTACTTCATTTTTACTCATGTTGACAGTTAGGACATGTTTACTCCCATTGAAACTTGTGTTTTGTCTTAAAGAGGGTGGAGCAAGCAACTCAGGATTTGGTTCTATTTTTTTATTTTTTTACTTCTGACCCATCCAACTTCACCTCAGTGGTATTTCTCCAGTCTCAGTTTAGAATCTCTTTTACATGCACAGTGTAAGTCAGTAGCTTTTAGATGAAATAATAGTGAAACAAGTCTTTTGGGGGTTAAATATTAAGCCAATTATCTCCTTTTGCCTAGATTTCTAATTCCCCTCTGCTGCATCCAAGCATTGCTTAAGGAGAAGAAAGTTCACCCTGGGAAAATGTATACCAAGCCTGTATACAAATGTAGGAAATGTGACAGTGTGGGAAGCTATTTTTCCTAGAGATTAGTTTAAAGAAACTGTTTACTAAAGAAGATTACATTGCAAAATGATTATGGTCACAGCAAAACATACTCGCATTTGAGAGTATAACAGAAGAACTTATGTTTACACTAATGTACAGGATTTACCATAACACTAGAAATATTTACACCCACAGGGCTTACTTACAGGCTTCTTGGGTGTCCAGCTCTAACACAAATTCACCCCTCTGTGGGTCTGTATCAGAGGTGCTGTGATTTGCTCTGCTATATAAATCATGGCCATCACGGCTAACTCAGCTCCTATTGTTTGAGGCATGGAGGTGATTGAACAACATTTGCAATGTCCTCAGCCACCTACCTTAGCCACTGTCCAAGCTTCCCATCATATTTAGCTGCCTACCCAGAATAAACACCGGCTTCCTTAATGAAGCATCCAAAATTCACATGGTGAGAGCCCGGCTATGTACAATCTGTTGAGTCTGAAACACCACAAAGTTAAAGGGCTCACTTCAGGGTGGACTGGCTGAAGTATGGAGGTGCACTATGCACCCCATAAAACATCTGGCCCTATGTATTACAGGGGTAGTTACTGCTGTCATCCTCGTTCTCCTAAGAGTTTCTGCCTGGTGAGGGCAGCCCTAAATTATATTTTGGATCCAAGGGCTCTGCTAGATAGGGTTGCCAGATGGTTTAAAAAAAATACCGAACACATGTGCCTTACATTTGTTGAGAAAAGAAAACAAAAGAAAACAAAAAAAAAAACAACCACACCCAACACCATGCTTAACACCCAATGGAAACTTTACTAACAACAGTCTACATCATATATTTTACATTAGATTGTGCAGCTTGTATCAATTTTCCGGTAGGAACAGGCAGAAATTCCATCCCAGTCAGTTTTGGCTGAGACAAGAGTCCATGGAGAGAGCCTAAATACGCAGCCAGAAGGCACCTACAGGCTTCTCTCCCAGACTACGGCTGCGCCACATGTTTGAAGAATGCTCAGGAGCACGGACAGGGCTCCTTCTCCTCCCCAAGGCGTCACTCCCACGTCAGACGCAATGAGACACAACTGACCAGTAGAGGGCTCCCAGCACTGAAATGCGATCACTGCACCGCCTCCCCAGCCACTCCCCCCACCTGCGCCAGATTTCCGTAGGGGCGCACAGATGGAAAAGCAAAAAATACCAGACATTGCACATGTCGGTATTTTCTGGGGTTTTTTTACCAGACAGAAGACGCGATTTCTGGACTGTCCGGGCAAAAACCGGACACCTGGCAACCCTACTGCTAGAAGAGACTAATCTGTGAACGTGCTGATTCCATATACCTTCTAGCACAGTAGTCACACCCATTCTCTAGCCAATAGTACCCACTTCTAAAATTGTGCCCATCTACACAGGTTCCCAGCTGAGGAGAGTCTGTGGTCGCTTTCCACCACTGCAGTCTCACATAGCACAAGTTGTTGGGCTTTCTGAGCTGGGAGCCTTCTCCAAAATGTTAACACATACCAGGACAACAGAGCTTCTGACCCTCCTGGCTTACAGGCTCAGTGCTGTTGCCTGATCTAAGATTACTTATACATTTCCAGTTACCGCCTTGACAGGTCTTTTACCCCAGGATCAAGCCCAGTAGTTAATTGTTTTATGGTTGGGAATCCTGATGTACACAGCTGCAACATTCACACTAGAGGAGCTCTTGTGTATTTACAAATATGGTTTATTAATACATTTAACTCAGTCACCAACACCCCAGTTTTATAAGATAGTTCCTTTAGAACACTGTTTCTCAAAGTGGTCCATGAAACCACTTAAAGAAACCTATTAACTGGCTGTGCCAGTTTGTTTACTTTCCGGCGCCACGGCTACAGAGCCTCACAGCTCCTATTGGCTCTGTTTTACCATTTGCAGCCAAAGGGAGCTGCTGAAAGTGACTTGGACCAGGCTGCCACTTCCTGCGAGTCCCCTTGGCTGCAAACAGTGAAATGGTACCAAGAGGAGCCATGAGGCTCTGTGTCCACAGTGCTGGTAAGTAAACAAATCAGCGCAGTCGGTTAACAGGTTTCGCAAAGTGGTTTCACGGACCACTTTGGAAACACTGTTCTAGAACAACCTGTTCTTGAACAAGCCATCATCTTCCTCATCACCTTTGTCTTCCCCATCATCACCAGTGGCCATTGTTCTGGCACCTCCCAAAGACTACATCATCTTCTCCCACCGCCCGTAAGCTGAGATACTACTTTTATCATATGTCACGCTGATGTTTTTATGTTTGATGCATATTCAGTAGGGGATGTTTCTTTTTCTCCTTATTTATATTTCCTCATCTTACTAATGTGGACGTTTCTTTTTCTTATAAGTGAATATATCACTGATTTCAACTTATTGTCATATATGTCAATGCGTTACCATGAATGAGCCTTTTGTGGTTGTCTGTCACATTTGTTATTTCTGTCCTACCTGGTTATTTGGTCTGGTCTTAGCTGGTTATTTTGGGTTTTTCTAAGTAATGATGTACCTGCTAAGTTTGAGGGTATTCCTGGAAGCCCCTATGCCATTGAAGGTTGCTTTATCTAAGTGAAAGATCCTGAATATATGCACACTGGCTGTGCTATCTGGGTGAAAGGTCCCAGGCATATGCATGCTAGCTTTGCCTTAGCTCAACATAGAGGCCTGTAATGTTCCTTGCAATATTGTCAAACTGCTAATATAAACCTACTTATTATAATAAACATATAATCAAAACCATAAGGAAATAATAAATCTATATGTATAGGCAAGCAAGCAGGTTAGCCCTATAGGCTCACTGCTGGAGATGATAAAGGAGTTTCTGATTTATTATAGTCTTCTAGAAAGTCAGCTTTACCAATTATAGTAATTTATTAAAATAGCCAGTAAATACCCACCCAGTATGGGCAATGTTAACCTTATTGATACAAGCCTTTAAAAAAAAGAGCTCTATGTGGTGCATATCTGTCCTGTTACATTACCAGAAGATGAAATCGCTTCTGTTTTCTGTAAAAATACTGCTGGGCTTAGTTTTGATCACAGAAATCTAAAACAGTTTGCTTCTTTCATTTCTATTTACACATCACTAACCCTTCCCAGCTCGTCCTCAATGCCTTTTGATGAACTTCTCCTGATCCCTTTCCAGGCCCTGATGTAAGAGAAATAGAGGATTCAGGCTCTTTGGTTTTGGCCAGTGCCAAGTTTTGTGCCCTTGGCAGCATGCTGATCAGTGCTGCAATTCCTGGCTCTCTGGGCTTGGGATCCAGTTACATTTGCTGGCGTCAAGCAGACTGTAAAGGCCAATGTGAAATCTAGAATCTAAAAATAAAATAGTGAAGAAGCATGAAACTAAAACAAGGAGAATATTAAAATCCAGGGGAAATTGCAGACAGTTTTGGAAAAGACACGTAAACTAGCTCAAGGGAAAATGCTAACATTGAAATTAAGACTGTGGGTTTGCCTTTTTTAGCTCTATCACCCACTCAAAGAGTTCAGTGTGTGAGAGTCCAGGTATTTCTGTTAACAGAGAGTTCATAGAAGCCTTTTGAAAAGGCAAATCATTCTGACAGTCTCAAGCTATTCCCCTCATTCTTGCTGGTTTTAGAATTGTTAATCCTGTGTATGCATCCTTCCAGTCACTTTGGAGTGCCTTCTCAGCTCTCTAGACGCCTCTTGGAGATCACAAAACAGAATGATGGCTGTAAATAGAAGCTTTTTCTGTTAGCTGTTGTGGAAAGGAAGTTTTCAGGCTTCCTTTGGTAAGTCTTAGCAGGAATGGGTGGTGGGACTAATGTTTTTGACTTCCATGTTTTTAATAGGAGTCTGGTGGTTGTGAACTGACAGAGGACAATTTCATATGGAAATTATCAATGTTAAAGGTCAAAGATGAGGACTAGCTGTATAATGAGTTTGTTTTGGAAAGCTGAGGCCAGTTTGAGATCAGATGGAAAAGATAAGTGCTAGTCAGCAGCATATTTTGCCCCTTTCATTAAGTTTGTGGTTGCACTGTCCTGAACTTTAGGAAAAAATAAATGGGACAAGCCATGTAACCTTTAAGGTTTTCTGTCCCTATTTGAACATTAAACCAAAAACAGTGACTAGCTTTTATGAAGCATATGCCCATTTTGGTGCCTCTCTCTCTTCCCACTAGCTTGATTCCATTTTTAAGGTTTTATTCATAAGCCCCATTTTTGAAAGGTTTATAATTGACCTGTAAAGAATTCACTATAGATTTAAACAAGGTCTCATTGCAGAAGCAATTAAAAACAGTTACATTTTCAACTAACCCATGGGGTGCTGTGTTATCTTGAAGTACAATAATGAAACATCTGATAATGAGGTTTAAAAATAAGTGTGTGTTTACATAGGCATGTTTTGCTTATTCAGTACCACAGTACCATAACCGGAATTGATTGCAGTGATAATGCATTCACAGTGGTAGCTCTTTTGGAAATTTGCCTGCAGGTTAGAGCTCTCCAAATGGTCTGCCAGATATAGATCTATTACTGGGTTCATTTTCATCAAGCTGTGCAGAAATTCAGCTGTGTGACTCATGGGAGTTGTGAAGTTATATCCTTTCATGCTAGACTGAAAATGCAGTCCTGCATGCACAGTTAAGTGAACTCAGAAGACTTCTAGGCTTAACTCACAGTTCTTTATGAAAGGGTTGTCTTAGTGGTCTGAACACCACAGATGAAATGCCTAGATTCCCTACAAATACTAGGTTTGGATATTGTTATAATTGACTTTGATACAGTCTCACATGGCCTTCTCATTAATTAGAGAAATATAACTTAGATGGAGCTATTATAAGGTGGGTGATTAATTGGATGGATAAATGTTCCCTGGGTATGTCTACACAGCAGGGCTAAAGTCGAATTAAGCTACACAACTTCAATTATGTCAGTTGTGTAGCAGAAGTCGAAATAGCTTAACTCGGCTTTTCACGCTGTCTACACTGCAGGAAGGCAAAGGAAGAACACTCTTCCTTTGACTTCCCTTATTCCTCGTGAAATAAGGATTACCATGAGTCAGACTAAGAAGTCCTCCAGATCAACATTATTTCAAAATAAAGGCTTGTATTGTAGACACACACTGTGTTATTTTGGAATAACATCAGTTATTCCAAAATAATACTGCTGTGTAGACATACTCCCAGAGAGTAGTTATCAGGGCCAGCCTGAGCCATTTGTGTGCCCTGGGCCCCGGGAGTGCGGCGCATGCACGGCCCCACCCCTGCACAGTCTGGCAGCCTTGCGCAGTGCCCCCTACAATGGGGCGCCCCGGGCAGTAGTCCGGTCAGCCCGTAACTTGGGCCGGCTCTGGTAGTTATCAATGGTTCACCATCATGCTAGAAGGGCAGAACAAGTGGGGTTCAGCAGGGATCAGTTTTGGGACCAGTTCTGTTCAATACAAAGTTTGCAGAAGATACCAAGTTGGGAGGGGCTGTGAATGCTTTGGAGGACAAGATTATAATTAAAAATGATCTGGACAAACTAGAGAAATGGTATGTGATAAATAGGATGAAATTCAACAAAGACAAGTACAAAGTACTCCACTTAGGAAGGAACAATCAGTTGCACAGATACAAAATGGGAAGTGATTGTACTGATTAGGCCTCAACTGGAGTATTGCATCCAGATTTCTGGGTGCCACATTTCAGTAAAGATATAGACAAATTGGAGAAGGTCCAGAGAAGAGCAACAAAAATGATTAAAGGTCTGACCTATGTGGGAAGATTGTAAGAACTGGGGTTGTTTAGTATGGAAAAGAGAAGACTGAGAAGGGACAATAACAACTTTTTAACCTAAAATATTGTTACAAGGAGGAGGGAAAAAATATTCTCTTTAACCTCTGAGTATAAGACAAGAAACAAGGGTCTTAAATTATAGCAAGGAAAGTTTAGGTTGGGAAAAACTTCCTGACCGTCAGGGAGCCTAAGCACTGGAATAAATTGCCCAGAGAGGTTGTAAAATCTCCATCATTGGAGATTTTTAAGAACAAGTTAGAAAAACACCTGTCAGGGATGGTCTACATGGTGCTTGGTCCTGCTGTGAGTGCAGGAGACTCGACTTGATGACCTTGCAAGGTACCTTCCACTTCTATTATTCTTTGACTTGGCACCCTTTACCCTGAATACTGTAGTTTATGCTCTGAATGTTCTAAATGAACTATGTAATTGCTCTCCCAGCTATTCTGAGTGAACATTTAAAATGTATAACAGACTAACCCTATGACAGGTTAGAAAACAGAAGTCCCCTTGGGGTTGTCCCCCAGTGGGCTGATCATGCCACTGATGCCCACCTACCTTCCCCCGGGACTCCCTACCATCTTGTCCTGCTGGATTAGAAGCTCTGGTCTCCCTCAGGCAAGACACAGAGTTGGGGTTACCGTCCCCCTGCAGAGCAACACAGACACTGAACCCGTTCAGGTCTGGGAGGGCTCAGCACCCAGAAAACCAACCCACAAAAAGAACCAACCCCTGCCCACAAATCCATCTTACCCCGTGTACAAGTTTTATACACAGAAAGCTCGTAAGGTCTGCCCTCTTTTCAATGAAAGATATGCACAGTGGTTGCTCCCCCTGCCCCAGTTACAGTTATTTACACTGGGCTTTTTAATAAACAAAAGTGTTTTTATTAAGTACCAAAAGTAGGATTTGAGTGGTTGCAAGTGAAAACAGTCTGATCAAAGTAAATTACTACATTAAAATAAGCAAAAAACACCAGCTAATCCTAATCCACTAAAACTTGTTTCAAGCAAGTTCTTACCCTAAACAGTTGCTCTAAAGGTCTCTTTCACAAGATAAGAAGTCTCTTAGCTTGGACCCAATCCAGCACACGTTTTAAGTGGAAAGAATGTTTCCAGCACACATCTTAAATGGTAAAGGGGGGGAGGGATTTTCTGGCGTTTGGCAACTGTCCCTATTGTTTGTTTCTCTCCTTCTTATGTCCCTTTTGCCCAAAGTTGGGAGTTCTTTGTGCTTAGTTCAAACTCTTCTCATCACAAGTAGAAAACTACAGGAACCAAAATGGGTTTCAGCAACAGGTGGCCTGATGAAGAAGGATGGTCCTGTGTTCCACTACCCTGCCTCTCATCCATGGTGTGGGTGCTACTCAAGGACTCTGGCTGCTAGGCTGTACTGCCCTGCATTATAAGCTTTAGCCACTTGACCTGTAATCTCTTATTTGTTGCACATGACCTGACATCCCATGATGGGATGCACCTACCCTGCAATACAGGTGTACATTCTATCACAGTATGCGCTCCCAAGCCTTTGAAATGAGTACCCATAGCAACTGTCTGGGGCCATCTTGGGCATCAGTGGGCACTGGATTGTGGGTTAAAAGTGTTAAGAAAAAACAGAGAACCCTCTTTCAAGGAGCCAGTGTCTGAAGACAAAGAGGCGTTCCCCAACTGACAGTTAATTCCCTCCAAGTGCCATGAATTTTCACCACCCTGCTCAGCTTTTTCTCTGTAGTGTGACCTGTCCAAATGTTTGTAAAATCCTTTTCCTTATAGCTCAGCAGGTGGAGGGAGTTATATTGTGAGAGTCACTTGTCCTCAGTCTAAACAGGAAAGACAAATGGAGGGAGGGAAACAAGAAGTATTAGTTTCCCATTGTAGTGGGGTTACTGTCCCACTGTGGCTGGAAGGGGTTGAAGCAGGTTGGAGGGAGCCTGCGTAGAACCCTGGCCAATCAAGAAAAGGCTCACAAGGAACCAATTGGATGGAGGCTTTCTGAGTGAGTCCTGTTATAAGGAGTTGACCAGGGAGGTTGAGGATAGGAGACAGCAAGCGGGGCAGGGCAAGGCGGCTGCCAAAGGATCCCTGGGCTAAGACCCAGAGTAGTGGGTGGACTTGGGTCTCCCCTTGTTCCTTATACCACACCTTGCCACCATGGAGAGTGGCCTTACAGACTGTGGCTTGGCCGTTTCCCTTTCTCTGTGTTTTGAGTGAGGCTTTAGAGAGGGAGTTCTCCAGGTA
>JANRFK010004440.1:10156006-10167532 GCA_030068395.1 Apalone spinifera | reverse complement strand
CATTTGTCTCTCCTCCACGCTGTCCCTTGGTGCCTTCTCCTTTCTTCTCCTGACATGCCCCGCTCCCCTCAGCACAAGCCTCTTCCTCTGCCATCCACATTCTGCCTTCCAGTTTGCAGGGCGGCCGCGACCCCAGCCCAGGCTCTAGACCATGTGCCAAACAGCGGTACAAAGCTGGGCTGCGTGGTTTTAAAGTCCTGGGCCGTGACGTCATGCCATGCCTGGGAGTCTCCCCTCTCAGCTGTTGCGCGGCATTTCACTACACCGCCCATGCGCTCCCGCGGCCCCACATAGCCCGTACTGGCCAGAGCCAGGGAATTTAAAGTGTGGGGCTGCAGTGCCCCGTCACAATCCCCCTCCTCTTTCAGCAGCTGCCAGCCGGTCCTTCGGCGGATGGCCCACCGGGAAATTCCCGGTATCCCGCCGGGCCAGTCTGCCCCTGGCGCTGGGCTGGGGCCTCTGGAAGATCGGGGCCTAGGGGAGCTGCCCCGCTCGCCCTGCCCTATATCCGCCGCTACTCAGAGGAGCAGGAGAAAGATTCCAGACTGTTACCTCCCAGGCTATGGCCTTAATAAAAGGGCCAAGAAGGTGCAAGGGTCATAAGAAAGTGGCCCAGGGAATGTGAGCAGTTAAGAGAGAGTGAAATAGAGCAGGATAAGGCTGCCACCAGAGAATCCCTGGCCCAGGACCCAGAGTAGTGTGTGAGCTTGGTTCCAAAGGTGCAATTTATGGGGTACTAGGAGGGCAGTAGTCCCCCCTCCCAAGTTTGAAACCCCTGGATTTCATACTTGGGGTCTCCTTAAAACTGCATGCCCTGAACTCCAGTGGCAGTTCTTAAATGCAACAGAGTTAGAGCTGCTTGCAGCTTTGCCTTTGGGACAGGGAGTTTGTTATAAAAAGAGGGAGGCAGGGTGATTAAGAATAACAAAAGGCTGGGCATTCCAGTAATTGAAGATCATCAAGAAAACACTGCCAGGTACTCCACGTAAAAGATAGGAGGGGAAAGAGTAGGAATGTGTTTTGCTGCTGACATTTGCATTTGGACCACTATGTTAAACTTAAAATATTCTTGAAAAAGGGGGGAACAGGGACTAATCCAAAGCTGACGCAAAGAGCTACAAAGAGATTTCACAAAATTGGGTGATTGGGCAACACAAAAACAGATGGAATTCAGTGTTGATAAGTGCAAAGTAATGCACATGGAAAAATATAATCCTAACTCTAGATGCAAAATAGCTGTTACCACTCAAGAAAGAGATCTTGGAATCACTGTGGATAATTCCCTGAAAACATCTGTTTAATGTGCAGTGGCAGTCTAAAAACTGAAAAGCTAACAGAATATTGAGAATTATTAGGAAAGGAATAGATAATAAGACAAAATACCATATTGCCTCTACATAAAGTCATCGTATGCCCACATCTTGAATACTGTATGCAGATCTGGTCACCCCAACTAAAAATATATTGTATTTGGAAAAGGCACAGAAAGGGCAACAGAAATGATATGGGGTAAGTAACAGCTTCCATAGAGGAAAGATTAATAAGACAGGGATTTTCCAGCTTGGAAAAGAAATGACTAAAGGGTGGTGGGATATGTTAAACGTTTAGAAAATCATGAACAGTGTTGAAAAATAGAATAAGGAAATGTTATTTATTCCTTCACTAACATGACACAAGAAGCTGACCCGATTAAATTTGTAGGCAACAGATTTAAAACAAACAAAATATTTTTTTTTTCCACAATCAACTAGTGGAACTCCTTACTAGGCGATGGCAGAAAGGCCCAAACCATAACAGGGTTCCAATTAGAACAAAATAAGTTCAAGTAGTATAGATCCATCAATGGCTACTAGCCAGGATGGGCAGGGATGGTGTCCTTAGTCTCTGTTTGCCAGAAGCTGGGAATGGGCGACAGGGGATGGAGCATGATGATTGCCTCTTCTGTTAATTCCTTCTGAAGCACCTGGCTTTGGCCAGTGTTGGAAGACGGGATACTGCGCTAAAAGGACCAGTCTGGCCATTCTGATGTTCTGATATAGAGCTGGAATGTATCTGCCCCCTTGTTGTAACCCACTCCCTTTCCAGAGCTGAGGTAGAGCCCAGGAGTCCTGATGGGGTCTCTCTCTGTCTCCACAGAGTTAGTAACCTAGTAAGAACATACATTAAAATTTTAAGGCTAACCAGTGTCCCTTCAGTGATTTGCCACTCGATGTCAGAGTATGTTAGTTTTACAGTTGAGTGGGTCTAATATTCATTTAATTTTCTTTCTTTAATAAAGGAATTACATACAGTGCTTCTGTCAGCTGTTAAGTTGTCTGCCAAAAAAGTCGAGTTTTCCAGTATCTTGGTAGCCCCTTGATAGAGATAATGATGGGAGAGGGCAGATTAGGTTCGTTCCCCCCCTCCACATTTAGAGCGGGGCTTGTACTGAGCATGTTCAGTAACATGCAGAAGCCTCTGTCCTCAGTCCACCCCTCCATGCTTTCACTCTCCCTCACATCACAGCATGCACAGTTTGGCCCCCTACCAAAATATGAAATGGCGCCTCTCCTTGGTTCTTCCCCCTTGCTCCTTATACTACACCTTGCCACCAAGAAGGGTGATCTATATAGTCCGTGGCTTGCCCTGAGTCAAGGGGTTAGACTTTGGGGCTGCAGTTGGCCACAGTGGCAGGTGTAAAGATGGAGGACTGCTGATACTGCCCTGGAAGGGGGCGAGACCGTACAAGTGGGCAGTGCCGGAGGGCAATGTCCTGAAGAGGATGCTGCCGTTTGTGGAGCAAAATCGGTGCATGGAGAACCAGCAGAGTGATGAGTGAGACATCAGCCAAAAGAATGTGCCTTGCTAAGTGCCAGAGTTTGATTTCGGGTGTTTCTGGTTTATTCAGAAAACCTAAGCACTACCCTTCTTGACACAATTAGCAATTTCCCAGATTGCTCGTTCGTCATATAAAATGGGGCACAACACAGCTCCCAAAATGACAGGGGATCCTCACAGCAGAGCCCCAGTGCCTGCTTCCATAGGTTTCATTGCTGGATCTTGGACTTACAGGCAGCTCATCTTTTGATGACTAGGGAGGGGTATAAATGTATAGCTCGAGGATGCAGGGGAGTTATCAGGAAGACAAAAGCACAATTGGAATTGCAACTCACAAGGGATGTGAAGGGTAACAAGAAAGGTTTCTACAGGCATGTTAGCAAGAAGAAGGTGATCAGAGAGGGTGTGGGGCTACTGGATGAGGGCAGTAACCTAGTGACAGATGCTGTGGGGAAAGCTGAAGTACTTAATGCTTTCTTTGCCTCTGTCTTCAGGGACAAGGTCAGTTCCCAGATTCATGCGCTAAGTGACACAATATGGGACGAAGGTGGACAGCCCTTGGTGGGGAAAGAACAGGTTAGGAACTATTTAAAAAAGCTAAACGTACATAAATCCATGGATTCGGACTTAATACATCTGAGGGTACTGAAGGAGTTGGCAAATGTCATTGAGGAGCCTTTGGCCATTATCTTTGAAAAGTCATGGAGATCAGGAGAGATCATGGATGATTGGAAAAAGGCAAATGTAGTGCCCATCTTTAAGAAAGGGAAGAAGGACAATCCAGGGAACTAAGTCTTACCTTAGTCCCTGGAAAAATCATGGAGGGATCCTCAAGGAACCCATTTTGAAGCACTTGGAAGAGGGGAAGGTGATCAGGAATAGTCAGCATGGATTCATGAAGGGCAAGTCGTGCCTGACCAATCTGATTAGCTTCTATGATGAGGTAACTGGCTATGTGGATATGGGAAAGTCAGTGGATGTGATATACCTTGACTTTAGCAAGGCTTTTGATATGGTCTCCCATAACATTCTTGCCAGCAAGTTAAGGGAATGTGGATTGGATAAATGGACGGTAAGATGGATAGAAAGCTGGCTGGAAGGTCGGGCCCAATGGATACTGATTAACGGCTCGATGTCAGGTTGGCGGTCGGTTTCTAGCGGAGTGCCCCAAGGTTTGGTTCTGGGACCGGCCTTCTAAGGTCTCTTCCAGCTTTATGATTCTATGCTTCTATGATCAACACTGTTCCCTTACATATGGCCACACTATCTGAAGACTGGTATATTAAGAATGCCCAAGTTAACACTGCAGTGAGTTCATGTCAAATGTATATTGTAGATTGATGAACTAACTTCGGAAGGCTCATGCTATGAGACTCCATCCCTAGTAGTTTGGAAAGTTCACATGTGTATATCCAGAGCTTCAAAGTAAGTGTTTTAGCACCACAGTAAATTATGAGGTAGCTCATTTACTTGATCCACTAGTAAAGCCTTGCTCTGAGAAAGTTCCAATACAAAGAAATCCAAAGCTATCTTAGACACTACTATGCTACCTCCAAGGGTTGTCTGCATTGCTTAGTAATCCCAGTCTTAACTCAGGTTTCAGACCAAGTTCCTCTACCATTCAGGTATATATCACTGTGACCAATGCCAGAAAGTCCTCGGAACTCAGGGCCATGATGGCCAGAAATCTGGGTCCAAGCTTGAGTTCTGCTGTGAGGTGGGTCCAAGCCCATGCTCTTTGCAGCATAGATGCAGCTACAGCCAGGATCCTGAGAGTCTGCCAACACCATAATACTTAGTTGTATAGGACACCTGAAGATTTGGGGCACCACTGGGTCTTAATGTCCATCCACCTGTCTCTTCCTATCCCTGTTCTGTGGTTCTGCTTCCTCCAGGGAGGATCTAGTTACTTTAAAAGAGAAAAAACCTGCCAGACCTATTAGCAGAACCTGTGAAAGAGCCATTCACAAAGTAATGAAGCCATTTCACAGGCATTTGCCAGCCCCTGTCAGTTTCTGAATTTACTGTGTTAGTCTACAGAACCTTAGATTTAAAATTTGTTTTAAAAACATTTTATTAGTATGTTGTTGATGAATATTTGTCTTGCAGCTCTGTAGGACAAACATGGCCTTAGGAGCCTGGGGGATCTGACCCTCCAACTCAAGCAAGGAGAAAAGAATCAATGGGAAAGACTCTCAGCGAAGCTCATCAGCAGATTGCGTACCAAACAAGTAAAGAAATGGGAAACAGGCTGTGTAGTTAGAGACAAGATTGTCTGCTTATTTCTTGCAGTGTCCCTGCAGGTTGAGGGAGGCAGAGAATGTACCTGAAGGAGCCGTTTGAGAGGTTACTTGTGCTCATGGCTACCAGAATATGGGCTCCACCACCAACTCCTCTGCCACTTTCACTTTCTTGCTCCCCCCTCCATGTTATCCTTGCAGCCTTTATCCATTTCAGGGATTGGCTGGACTACACCACAAGTAATGAACCCCAGGATATGGAACATTAAATGAACCCCGAGTATTCCTGCCCTCCAGTGTCATCACAGACTGCTTTTGCCACACATGCTAGAAAGTCAAATGAGCACAGAGGGACTGGGTACTCCAAAAAGAGCTGTCCATCTCATTTGGAAACATGCCCTTTTCCTGGCTTTTGGTTACTGTGTTGTATATTCGGATGGCATCTGCTCTGCAATTCTGATTGTCATATTTGTATTTTGTGTTTAGATACACTTGCACTAAAGTGTTAAATTTTCACATCTCCATTATTAATTAATATACACAATGAAGTGGGCTCAAGTATATGGCCAGTCTCAAAGAAATTAAAAAAAACAACAAATGTCATCTCTGATCTACAAGCATAAAAACATCCATAAATTGCAGCATACATAAAACACTGAAGTGGTAATTAGAATTTGTAATATTAATATACATTCTCAGAGCTGCTACACATCCAGAAATAGCAAAATTAGCACCCCTTTTCACTCACCCTCATATATAGGGCCATGTAAACCCATTATAAGGGTGTGCAAATATTTCTAGTGCATGTGTGAATCCAGCCCCAGCAATGAAATGTGCACATTCCAATTATGTGTACCAATTCAGCAATCAAGAAATATCTTGCATTCACTCCTGATGAAGAATTTTTCCCTTGTCCACACAAGCACTGTGCCACAGTCATACAGAGATCATTGTCACCACTGGCACCCAAACAATCCTAAAGGCCATGCCAATAGGAGTTCAGTCTGCCAAATGCACACTGAACCACCATTCTACAGCTAGGAAATGCTTAAATGAACCTTCGTTTGCCAGGCAGACTGAAAAAGAAGGTAAAGCAGGGTCCCTAACAGTGGGGACTGTGACTCCATTCACAATGTCCCAGCTTGTTCAGAAAGATAGAGTCACAATCTCCAGAAAACCCTGGCATCCTGCACCTTGCCAGTTCACCCTCCAATGTGTACAAACAGGCCACTGTGGTGGACTATGGCCCACATATAGATGAAGTCACACCCTTTGAGGTTTACATACTCATGTGCTCCTTGCAGAAAGCAGACTGTGGCCATGTAAGTGCCATGAACAGCTCCAGCAGAGTCTGGAAAACCCATTCTTTCAAAATCAGCAATTATTGCAGGAACCCACCACTTTGGTTACAACACAGCCCCGATTAACTCACAACAACCTGCACAGTTAACTTCCCTACAGGCAGGATGAAAATATGAGTCAAATTAGGGTGGTATACCAGTCGCCCAAATCCAATGAGGATATGATTGCCTCTAGGGACACCATGAGAAACCTCAGCCTCTACAAAAACTCACTGAGGTTGGATAGGACTAAAATAGGCCAGAGCCCACCCTTGGCTTTGGAGATTAGGAAGTAATGAAAGTAGAAACCCAGGCCTGTGAACTCTAGAGAGACTTCCTCAACTGCTCCTGACTGCAGGAGTGATTGCACCTCCGGTAGAAGAAGTTGCTTGGGAAAGGGATCCTTGAAGAGGGATGGGGAGGCAGGGTGGCAGGAAGGAAGGATGGAAAATTGGAAAGACTATCCGAGTTCCACCATAATTAAGATCCAGCAATCTGTGGTAATCTGGGTCCAAGCACAGCAGAATTGGGATAACCAATTCCTAAATATAGGGGAAGGATCCAGGATCAACACTGGTGCATCATCCTCAAGCACACCTTCAAAAGTTCTTTTTTGGGGCTGGGGACTTCCTATCTGAGCCCTGCCCCTGGTTATTGGAGGAGATTGGTGATCTCCGCCTATTTCTGCAGTTGCCCCTTCTGTTGTACTCCTGTCTCTGATAGGATACGTAATAATGGGACAGAGGCTGTGGCTTAAAGGGCTTCATTTCTGGGGTTGGTGTATGAAGGCCTAACAACTCTAGGGTTGCCCTAGTGCCCCTGGAATCAGTTTGCTCCAGAAAAATCCCTGAGACATCAAAAGGCAGATCCTTAATGGTCTTTTGGACCTCCCGCAGAAGGCCTGAAACCTGTAGCCAGGAACTTCTGCACATTACAAAGCCTGTGGACACTGTGCAAGTTGCTGAGTCCACCACATCTAATGTGGCTTGGAGGGAGTTCCTGGATATGGCCTTCCCCTCCTCTACAAGAGTTGCAAACTCCGAGTGGGACTCCAACAGAAGGAGTTACTTGAATTTTCCTGAACAGCACAAGAGTTGATGGCTAAGGACTGCTTTCTAGTTTGAAATTCTCAACTGGAGTCACCCCAGTTGAACAGACCTTACAGCCAAAGAAGTCCAGCTTTTTAGCTTCCTTTGATTTAGGGCTGGGACCCTGCTGCCCCTGTTTCTCCTTTGCATTTGCTGCATCCACAACCAAAGTTCCCAGCTGTGGATGCATAAACAACAATTTATAGCTCATAGAGGGTGTGATGGGGTTCAGTCACAAAATACTCCTTAGGACTGCTTCCTGGTGTTCTAATAAAGTCATTGACACTCGCCTCCTTGCTGTCTGGGGCGTCTCGCCATCTTGTCCTGCTGAGCCAGATCTGGTCTCCCTACCCAAGGCACAGAGCTGAGATAACCCTAACCCTACCCCCCTCCCGCCCCAAAGAGCAATGCAGACATTGAATCACTTCAGCTTTGTGGAGAATGCAGTTTCAGGCACAGTAATCAGGAGGAAACCAACCCCCATATGAGTCAGAACCCTAAATAAATCCATCTTTCACTGTGTGAGAGTTTCACATGTTGAAAACCTATTCAAGCAAACCCCCTTTAACACTGAAAGCTGGATGTACACACTGATTGCTACCCCAGGTAACAATTATTTACACTGGGCTTGATAGTAAATAAAAGTGATTTTATTAAATACAAACAGTAGGATTTAATTTTAAAAAAAAACAACAAATGGCCTGGTAGTACTTTATAGACTAACAAAACATATAGATAGTATATGCCCACGAAAGCTCATGATACCATCTCTGGCTGCATCTAGACTGGCAAGTTTTTCTGCAAAAGCAGCCACTTTTGCGGAAAAACTTGCCAGATGTCTACACTGTCTGCTTGAATTTGCGCAAGAACACTGACGATCTAATGTATGATTGTCAGTGTTCTTGCGCAAATACTATGCTGCTCCTGTTTGGGAAAAAGCCCTCTTGCACAAATGTATTTGCGCAAGAGGGCCAGTGTAGACAGCTCAGGACTGTTTTGCGCAAAAAAGCCTCGATAGCGAAAATGGCGATCGGGGCTTTCTTACACAAAACCGCATCTAGATTGGCACGGACACTTTTCCTCAAAAAGTGCTTTTGTGCAAAAGCATCCATGCCAATCTAGACGCTCTTTTCCACACATGCTTTTAACAGAAAAACTTTTCCGTTAAAAGCATTTGCGGAAAATCATGCCAGTCTAGACGCAGCCTATATGTTTTGTTAGTCTATAACATGCTACCAGGTCATTGGTTGTTTTTGGTTTTTTTTGTAATTTATCCTGTACATACTAACTCGGCTATCCCCTGAAACTTCTGAACAGTAGGATTTAAGTGGTTACAAGTGAAAGTGGAGCAAAGTAAATTGCAAATTTAAAATAACAGAAAATGCATAGCTAGTTCTAACACACTAAAGCTTATTGCAAACTTACCCTAAAACTGTTCTTATTTTGGTTAAAACTCCAAGCCAGGGAAGATCTTTTCTCCCATTGGGGTTCCTGGCTGTTTGCTTGGGTGTGTTATGCCAGCCAAAGACAAAGAGACAGAAAACTTTGCATCTTAAATAGATTTACTTCGGGCAGGATTTCTTTGTTTTCACATTCCCCACTTCCATGGAAAATTACCTGGTCAGGCCCTACCGGTGGGGTAGTCACATGTCTTCCTAAAACCAACCACTGCTTATACTTAAGGGACAAAGGAGACTGTTCTCAAGTTGTTAAATTGATCACCCACTATTGGAAACACCCTTGGTGGTTTTCATTTGCACATTTAAAACCATAAACCATTCCATACCCCATATTTCTAACTTTACATACAAGAATGATACGACATCAAAATATGATATACAGATCTGGCAGACTATGGCATTAAAATTGATAGGCTACATGAGGTGTTTAGTCCAAAGCATCTTCAAGTTAAGCATATTTGTATCCTTTGGACAATTTTATAAAGCATGACAGGGAACTGTCAGAGAAGGGGATGCAATATTTTCTCTCCACCCTTCTTGCGATGGGGGGGAATGGAGGCAGCAGTTTGCCACAATGTCTTAGTGGTGTTAGAAATTGTCTTAATAAAAGGCAATGCCATCCTGGAGGGACCTTCTAGGGTGAGAATCTGAACCATGGGGTTGAGTTCTTCAGTGACCTTCTTGGCTTGTAGGCCCAAATTTTGTGGTTAATGTTACCCCAAAAGTCACTGGAGACCCCCCCCGGGGTTACACTCATATGGATGAATTAACAATCCACTACAGGGTTAAATTCAAGGGGATTGAGCTGTCATTGAATGCCACCATAGGGTTAAACTGAAGGGGATTGAGCTCTCTCTCTCACCCACACCCATACCCATACCCATACCCATACCCCACACCCACACCCACACCCACTCTTTAGCTTCCGGGGGTAGCCAAGTTAGTATGTTACAGAAAAAAACAACAAATGGTCTGGTAGCACTTTATAGACTAACAAAACATGTAGATGGTATCAGGAGCTTTCGTGGGCACAGCCCACATTCATTCATGCCCTCAGGCACTCACACACTTACACAGACAAAAGGTTGCAGACAAAGCCAAGGCACATTGACTCTGGAGGCTTGCCTTAGCCACGGGCGAGCTGGTCAGAAAGAGGGCTTCTGCCACATGCTCTCTCCTTTTATTGGAACTGGGAGGCTCCTGTCACTCACGCAGGTGTCTTACCTCCACAATGGTCACCAAGGAGCATGCCCAGACCTCCCTCAGTCTGGGTCCTTTCTTTGCTTATGGCAGCCTTGTGTCTTTATTTAGTCACCACATGGCTCCTGGCTCCACCTGTTTAGCCTTGCCGTGTCCCTCACCCCAAACACGCTCCATTCACACACACATTCTTATCTCAGGGTGGAATGCAGTTTAGAGCAAGTTACAAGCAAAGTGGCTGAGAGTTACAAAGATTACAAAGTTGCAAGGCTCAACAGTCACCAAGATTACAGTAGGTTTCTGAACTTATAAAGCAAAGTGTCTGAGAATTACACAGTTGCAAAGCTCAACAATCTTACAACAAGGAGCAGAATGTAAAAGGCAAAGTAGCTGAAAGTTTCAAAGAAACAAGTACAAAGCCAAAGATACCTGCCAGAGCACATCATTTGACTGAGACTTAGAAGACAAGTGCCCCCCTTAAACAGAATTCACAGCAATGCAGTCAGCAGCAGGTTGTGTCATTCTCTAAATCATGGGTTGGCAGGACCTTATAGTTTAATGCATTTCCAGAAAATGTATGTGTAAATCAAGTAATAGCTCTGGCGGAGGCTTTATGCTACACTATCCTTCTTAGACGCTCCTGATGGGCCCTATTGTCCATGGCTGGCAAGGTGAATAAGCCTACCACCACTTCATCTTGCGAACAGGAGCAGCTAACAGGGAGTTTGGAGAGGGAGTTCTTCAGGTAAAGGAGGAGTAAATACGGGACCCTTGTGGTAAGTGGCTGTCTGTAGTGTGTGTTTGTGTGTAGGGGGGTTATTTGCTGTGTGCTGAGCTTGTGTTTGTCTGTTTGCTTCTTTGAAGGAGCTTCTAAAAGGTTTGAAATCTAGAAGCCTCTGTTAATTGGCTGAGCCTCAGTCAGGGGGAGGGGCTTTATAAGCTGTGAGTCAGCGACCAGGGAGCTTGAGAACAGGAGCAGCTAACACGGAGTTTGGAGAGGGAATTTAGAGGGGGAGGTTAGAAGGCACTAGTGACTTCTGACCATCTTTAAACATAACTTTTATAATAATCTATATTCCAGACATTTAATACGAAGCCCAGTTTATACTTAAACTTATTCATAAGAAAAATGGAGACAGAAGCCCAGCAGCAGTGTGGGGGCTATCCTGTTTATTGCGTTGAGTGTAACATATATGATTACTTGCCCTGTGGGCAAGTGGCATATGTGTGCGCCTGTTGCAAGGAGCTCCTGACCTTCAGAGACTGAGTTCGGGCTTTGGAGGCCAGGGTGGCTGAACTGAAGGAGCTAAGGGAGGTAAAGAACTACGTTGATGAGACTTTCCGGGACACTGTAGTACTGTCCCACCTCCAGTCTGAGAGC
>JANRFK010004440.1:10140898-10155906 GCA_030068395.1 Apalone spinifera | reverse complement strand
AGATCTTGGAGTTATCGTGGATAGTTCTCTGAAAACTTCCACACAGCGTGCAGCAGCGTTCAAAAAGGCAAATAGGATGCTAGGAATGATTATGAAAGGGATAGAAAATAAGACACAGAATATCTTACTGTCCCTGTATAAAACTATGGTATGCCCACATCTTGAATACTGTGTACAGATGTGGTCTCCTCACCTCAAAAAAGATATTTTGGCCTTGGAAAAGGTTCAGAAAAGGGCAACTAAAATGATTAGGGGTTTGGAACGTGTCCCATATGAAGAGAGGTTAAAACGACTGGGACTTTTCAGTTTAGAAAAGAGGAGACTGAGGGGGGATATGATAGAGGTATATAAAATCATGAGTGGTGTGGAGAGGGCAGATAAGGAAAAGTTATTTATTAGTTACTATAATAGAAGAACTAGAGGACACTAAATGAAGTTAATGGGTAGCAGGTTTAAAACTAATAAAAGAAAGTTCTTCTTCACATAGCGTGTAGTCAACCTGTGGAACTCCTTGCCAGAGGAGGCTGTGAAGGCTAGGACTATAACAGAGTTTAAAGAAAAGCTAGATAATTTCAAGGAGGATAGGTCCATAAAAGGCTATTAGCCAGGGGATAGAAATGGTGTCCTGGCCTCTATTTGTCAGAGGCTGGTGAGGGATTGGCCAGAGACAAATTGCTTGATCATTGTCTTCGGTCCACACTCTCTGGGGCACCTGGGTTAGATGGACCTTTGGTCTGACCCAGTACGGCCGTTCTTATGTTCTTATGTAGGATCATAACAATTCTCCCACTAGCCCTAAGTCCTCCCAGTTCCCAGGTGATCTCCATGGCAGACAATGACTGGGTTATGGCCATCCTATCTGCACTGCCAGGCTGGCCACTCACCATGATGCTAGGCTGAGCACCGACCATGGTGCCGGAACCGACTGCATTGCCAAGTTGGGTACCAGTCTCCATGCTGGGACTGTCCATGGAACCGGGTGGGATGCTGATCACAGGTTAGGTGTTAATAGTAGTTCTGGGTTGGGCACTGATATATTGTTCTGAGTCCCTTGAGGATTACTTGGCCATGGAACATGATGGTGGGCCTCTCCTGTCTAATACCATAGAGACTGACTGCAGTCTGGGGTCCTGAGCAGGGTAGTAGGCCCAGGGCATCCAGAAGGGCCATTGTGTCAGGGCCTGCCATTGGGAACCTGAAGGCATCACTGGGGCTCAACACAATCAATCACGGTGAGAGTGCCTTGCTGGCTCCTCCTAGACATGTAGGGGTCCAATTTGGAAACCATGGGGATGCCATTCTGGATGGTGTGGGGAAGCAGGGTTGGGGGGGGGAGCAGTTCCAGGAAGGATGGTGTCAAGACGAGGAGAACCACTGTTAAATCATGGTCAGTTTTCCTTTTGAGGTGCTGAGGCCCCACCCAGAGGAGGGATCTGGCTGCGGCAGAGGGGTTACCCTCTGAGATGGAGAGTGCTGGGCTGTCATTTCAGTGAAGTCCCTGATCGCTTCAAATGAGTCAAGGGCGGATGGTATATCCAAGTCCTCCATCTGGCTCTACCACGCTGGGATCCACAGTCACTGAACTCAATGGCTCCTCCTGTCATGCTACAGCCAATGGTGCTGGTTATTCTCGAGGCACCGCGGAGCATCCCCATGCGAGATCCACTTCCTTGGCCTTATTGGCCTGGGTCATAGACGACCTTCCCCTCTCCAGCCACTTGTGTCTCTTGTGCGACACTGGGGAATGTGAGTGATGCCAAGAGGGTCCTGCTCAGCCCTACACTCTGGAGAGTGTTGGGGCTGGCGAGTCTTGGAGGCTGAGTCCTTCAGTTGTGCTGTGCTGTCTTGCACCAAGGGTAATGCATTGCGCACCGAGGAAGCCAGTTTTGGAGCCAGGCTTTGCTGCACTAACTTAGGGTGCAGACCTTACTCTGTAAGGAGAGATTTGAGTCTAAAGTTCCTCTTTTTTGTGTCCATAGCTGGACCCTGCCCTCCCTACAGAGCTTACCCTTCTCTGTTTGATGTGCTTCCCCCAAGCACTTTAGATAAGACTCATGAGGATCTCCCATGAACATAGACTTCTGACACAAAGCACAAGGTTTAAAGTCCTGGGACCAAGACATGCCCTGGTCCCCAGGGGATGGGGAGAACAAGACTACTCCCCACTAAATACAGAGAAAACTAAAAAACTTAGCCTACACTAAGGCTACTTTTATACTAATGACAATTATTTACAATGCAATAAACTAAGAGCTAGGGAAAAGCTTGCTCGAGGCAAGAGAAGGAAAGCTCCAATGAATGCCATTGGTGGTAAGAAGGAACAGAATGATGGGAGAGTCAGCAGCAGTATTATCTCTAAGCTGCATGGCAGCACAGCTTCACGGGTGATTCATCAGCCCTGCCCAGTCAGAGGCTCAGGGCTCTGTGCAGGGGAGCTGACTGACTAGGCGTGGCTGATTAACCACCTATGAAGCTGTGCTACCCTGCAGTTTAGAGGGAACACTAGTTGGCAGTGGACTATATACAGCACCATAATGGTGCCACTCCAGAGGGTCCACAGCCGACTGTTGGGTTCTACTAGGGAAAAAATATTCCAACAGCTATGTACACAGTATGCACACACTCGAAGAACAACTTTTTTTTCCCTAGACCCATTCCACCTGGGAAGAAGCAACACATGTCTCATATGGCTTAAAATATCCTGTCATTTGGCCAATGATTTAATACATCAGCGCATATAGACTGAAGCTCTGCTCATACTGGCATTTTGACACAGGGCATGTAGCCATAAAGTCCCTTCCAGTGGAAATGTCGGTGGCTGCTTTACTTCCCCAAATAAGCAATATCTTAGGGTCATGTATCTAACTGATCTTTTCCCCCCCAAACATTTCAGGGCCTGTAAATACTTGTGCAGGAGCACACTGTCACACAAGTGTGAGTGGAGACACCGCACAGCCCTCCACTCTATTTCCGGTTTCTTGAGGCCCTCAGGCCTGTTGATGGGGGCGGGGAAGGAAAAAAGGACAGTTGTCCAAAGGCCCAGCAATTCAAAGGGGACGGGGCTGCTGGCCGCCGCCACTGCTACTGCTCTGAGCCTTTTAAATTGCTGCCGAAGTACCGCTCCATGCAGCTCTGAGGGCTGGCTGCCCCGGGCCTTCCCTTTCTGCCCAAGGCCCTGACCCTTACAGGAGTGTGGAACTAGCCGCTCCCACACCTTGCCCAGGTGCCTCAGAAGTGGTCAGCCCCCTGAGTCTCCTACGCACTCTCTTACTTGCAAGAAAGAAAAAGGGGCCAAGAGAGAAAGGCAGGTTAGAGGAGAAAAGGGCCTCCTCATGAGGAACTAGTCTTCTCTTGTTAATGAAGTGTGGAACTATGTCATTAGGCAAAAGTAATCCATGGCTGTAACAGCAGTGCTCTCAGTATAGAAGAGTTTTCCCTTATGCTCCCTGTTCTGCTCATAACTTTTTATCTTGTAGTTACCCGTGTAGTAGCATTTTGTACCTCTATTCTGCAGGCGCAAGGCTAATATAAGATCTTCTATAGCAAGGATGTTAATTTAAACAGGAAATGCATAAAGATAAACAACTGCTTGAATGACCCACTTTAGGACACTAAGGTTAGCTTGGCTTTTCTTGAAGTTTCTCCATATAAAAATTCAGGTTGTTTGAAAGACTCACTCAGTTGTTTACATTACATCACTACATGTGATTTTTTGCTGGAGCTATTTTTGTATTTTGTGGTCACATCACTGAGTTCCTAGAATTAGGAGGATATATTTTAATGTTCTACATTTGTTTATATAGTAAACTTCTCTATTTTAACAGCACAGTTCTTCTTTTTTTTACTTCTCTTTTAAGGTCTGCATTTCTGTAAAGTCTATTTACTAGGCTGGGTGGAGGATGTGACACTTTCCAGAATACTCAGATGACAAAAATTGTTCCCATTCTTTTCTTCCCTCCCCCTGTAGTTTAGATTTGGCATACAACATTTCTTTTTAGGAAGGTGGCTGGGATGACAGTGCTCTGTGTGCTGTATGTTTATTCTAGATATGCTATCGGTGCATATGGTATAATGTATAGTTCATACTGCTTCCATAAATTGGTGTGGTTGTCACAACAAAACAAACAACCGGAGACACAAATAAAAGCCCTGGTGAAATTGCTGCTTTGCAAGTTGTATCCTCTGCATGTCTGTACTTCAAAAGTAATCAAGAAAGCAGGGCCTGCTTGGGATATGCATCTTGCATATTTAAATCCTTCTTAAATCAGCTACTGAATGTGACTTTTAGATTGGATAGATCCTTTTAACTAATTCTGTCAGTCAAACAGGGGCAGCCTATGGGATTTTTTTATTTGTTTTCTGCCTTCAGAGTTACTGAATTTTCCTTCAGATTGAAAACTCTACTCCTGAAACAAGTTTAAAGAAAAAAAGAGAAAACCAGCCCTTTTAAGACATGGATTAAAAGTAAAGTAATCTACCTCTTTATCCCATTGGGAAGAAGAGTCCAGATCCATGCATAATTACTATCAGGAAAACCATCACAAAGTATAAAAGGGACTTTTATGAAATGTGTGGCCACTAGTTCTGCCAGAGTTCTGAAAATCAAGAACTAGCCAAAAGGGATGGAAAAGGCCAGGAAATCCTGTGACAAACTCTTTCTATTTAGAAGTGAGAGAGAAAGTTTCATTTTCCCATTCTACCGCCTCTACTACTCAAACACATTTCAGTGACTTTCCCCCTCCCAAGCTGTCCATTTAAATGTTGTCCAAGTTGGCAGCATTGATGATGATGTCTGTATTTTATAAGGTTTGCATGAATTTCAATACAGCGGTTTATACGCTTTTTAAAATCTTCTCAAAGTACCTGTACATATTTTGTTAAATTCCAATTTTGAGACCTATCATAACTTCCCACAAGTTTATGGTGTTCCTTTTCTGTCCCAACTCTAATTCTTGTACTCGATCTGTAATGGGTTCAGCTGTTCAAATCAGGGATAGATAATGGGGAAACTTCCATGTAAGTTATTGCTCACAGTAGAAAAACTGCACAAATATAGCCTCTGATAATGAGGTTTTCTACTTTTATTAATGGCATCTTATATTTAGATAGTACCAAAATGCTTTACAAAACTGAAACACAAATGATGCCCAGGAACTATATCATTACTGCTGAAGTGCAGCACTTACAAAGAGATGTGGTAGCCATTAACAAAGCGTAGTGAAAATGTGCATCAGTTGATGACAAGAAATGAAGCATGTTGTCAAGTATACAAGGGAAATTTAGGTGGCAGAATACAGCTACTCAAATTGGAATTTGGTCAGAATATTGGAATAAGACCCGTAGGCTATGTCTTCAGTGAAAATGATACAGTGATGCTACTTCAAATGAAAATGATACTGTGATGCTATATCAGGAGTTAGGTCAGCTTAACAATGGAGATCAGGGAAGTGGATTTTTCACATCCCTGAGAGACATAACTGGGGGTCCACCTTTAACTTTTCAGTGTAGACCTGGCCCTATTTCTAAGAAAAGTATCTTCATCGCTATAAATAAGTGAATGTACTATATTCATTGGTGTTTCCTAGTGCACAATGGCTCCCGTGTCTCATGTGCAGAGCATTGTCGCTATTTATATTAAACTGACTCAGCAAATAAGTTATTGTAGAGTGAGCTAAATGTTTTTGTTGGGGTTTCAATGCATAGATGTTGTTGACAACTTGTAACTGACTCTGGCTCAATATAAAATGGTCAGTTGTGCAATAAAGACTGAGGGGCTGTGGAAGGGGTGGAGCTTTTCTCCAGACAGTGTCTTTTTGCCAGTCAATCTGTCATTAAGTAGTATCTGTTTTTGTTTCATTGAGAGCTATGTTATAGGACAAAGCTTTATGTTTTTAAGACGAGGTCTATCAGCTGGCTGCGGACAGAAGTTTTATCTCATTATCTACACTAAGCCAATCTAGAGATTTATATAAGCACCATAAAGAGATCATTTGGTGCACCTGCACCCTATAATCAACCTGAATTTATATCCAGTGATTCATTTTTTGGCTTTGTTATGCCTACATGGTTGCCACTTAGGGCTACATTTTCAAAACAATGTGTGCTACTGTGTTCCTCAAACATATGTAATTTTGAGCAAATTTGCATTTTCATGCTGCATGGAAGATGATATCAATAGGCACTTGTAGTATTTCATAATTAGTCTATTGAAACACAGTGGAGATTATAGACAAAGCTTTGAAAATACTGTGGAATATCAAATCAATGTTCCTGTAAATATTTATCCCATTCAGTTTTACCCAAAGGGCAACCTATGACAGTGAGGTTCTATGGGGAACAGCCTCACAAGTCTGCAAGGTATGGGATGGCCAACACTTCCCTGTCACTATCCAGCAGCTATGATAATGCTTTATGCATTATCACATAGACCCAGGGGAGAAGCAAATGACAGAAAGTACAGCTTCAAAAGGGCCAGACTGACAGTTTCCCTCATGGTACTGGTACCCTATACTAACCCAGGAGAAGTTCCAGGAGATGTCCATAAAATAAGATGGATTTTCTCACCAATTGTAGTCATGAATCTGCCTCTCTGCTCACTCATGGACTCCTGACCCCATCTTGGACTCTGGACTTCTGCCCTTGAACACTGATCCTGATGCCTGGTTTCAATACTTGAACTCTACCCACAGCTTTACCTCCTCTTGGTTTCAGTGTTTGGTTCCTGACTCTAGCTCTGACTTTTAGCATTGTCCATGGCCTCTGACTGCCACTTCTGAAACTGCTCGTGCTCCAATAATGGCAATGACCAAGAAATTAACTTCAACTGAAAATATGATTTCAAGGAGGAATGCCTCTAATATCTCAGATCAACCTAGTTAGGGTTATCCTGCTTTGGGCAGAGGGTTGGACTTGATGACCTCACAGCTGCCCTATGATTCTATGATCAGCTGTTAAAATGTCTGTAGGTCTATGTCAAGAAAAAAACATGAGACAAGTTCCCATAGGGGGTGAACTGTTCAATGGGGGGATACAACAGCTGTTTCACAAAACAAACAAACAACCTGTTCTTGGATTTCTGTAAGACTGCATATATTAAACATAGAGGGGCAATGCTTTAAGTTAATTGTGACAGCAACAATGCTGGAAGCCTAAAAATCAAATTTTGAGAACTTTAATGTCCTTTTTGGCTACACCTGCAATAGCAAGCCTTGCCTGGTTTACATAAATCAAAGTATCAGTTCTCAGAGCTTGAGAACAAACATATGTCAATACTGGCCAGTGGCTTAATGTTTCTGTCCCCCTTCACCCCAAAACACTGCTGGCATATGATAGTTCCCAGAGATAAGGTTACAGCATTTAACATTACAAACCATTAGTTCATTATCATGACTACCAACGACCCTGTTACAGCTTCTGACTAAAAAAAAAAGCCCTGCAGGTGGTCTAGTGTGAGGCAGGTGAGCCTTCAATAATGGAATGGTAATCGTGTTAAAGTGTAAAAGAGAGAATGCTTGTGTCTGGAAGAGACTGGTGCAGTCTGCCAACCATGGGGCAATATTAGCGGGAAACAAATGGTTAAAAGATAAGAAACAAAGGGTAGGAATAAATGGTACATTTTTGGAATGGAGAGGGGTAACTAATGGTGTTCCCCAAGGGTCAGTTCTAGGACCAATCCTATTCAACTTATTCATAAACGATCTAGAGAAAGGAGTAAACAGTGAGGTGGCAAAGTTTGCAGACGATGCTAAACTGTTCAAGATAGTCAAGACCAAAGCAGACTGTGAAGAACATCAAAAAGATCTCACCAAACTGAGTGATTGGGCAACAAAATGGCAAATGAAAAGTGTAAAGTAATGCACATTGGAAAAAATAACCCCAACTATACATACAATATGATGGGGGCTAATTTACCTACAACTAATCAGGAAAGAGATCTTGGAGTTATGGTGGATAGTTCTCTGAAAACATCCACGCAGTGTGCAGTAGCAGTCAAAAAAGCAAATAGGATGCTAGGCATTATTAAGAAAGGGATAGAAAATAAGACAAAGACTATCTTACTGCTCCTATATAAAACTATAGTACGCTCACATTTTGAATACTGCATACAGATGTGATTTCCTCACCTCAAAAAAGATATTTTGGCATTAGAAAAGGTTCAGAAAAGGGCAACTAAAATGATTAGGGATTTGGAATGGGTCCCATATAAGGAGAGGCTAAAGAGACTGGGACTTTTCAGTTTAGAAAAGAGGAGACTGAGGGGGGATATGGAGCCCCATCCACACTCACCCGATACTGGCCTCACCGAGTAGGTAGAGCAGCAGCAAGCAGAGGCAGCTGAGGGAGTGGGGTGTCATGGCGGCTGCTCTGCCCGCCCTCATCCCAGAAGGTAATTTATATACAACCTTTATTACTATATACATTTTAATATGTTATAACAAAATCATTTTACCAATCACTGTTTCCACTCAAATTTTTCATTAATCTCTCTTATGCACCCTCATTTGAACTCCTTTATATTTAAAAAAATCATGGTCCACATTTACAAAAAAAGCACCCATCCACAGAAATTCCTGTGTACCGGCCTGGTAGCATAAAAGGGGATTGATGATAAACAGTCTCTCAAGATCAAAAATCAAAGGGTTTGATCTCCCCAAATCATGAGATTGGCCCATGAATCATGAGATTTTAAAAACATTCTCAAACTATGTTTTTAGTCTCTTGATTTTTAAAAAAAAAAATTGTGTTGCCGAGATGTCGCACATATAACAAACAGTACAGGCTGCCTGTTTTCTGATATTTCAACCAGATACTTCACTTTGCAAAGTGCCACTCAACCTGACCTAGCACAAGGTGTCACAACATCTGTCAAATCTGGCCCAGCTGCTTGTCTGTCTGAGCCAAATCTGAGTGGTGTTACTAACAGAGGAGTGTCAGGGCCAGTTTTGAGTGGTATTGCAATCTGGCGCATGCGATTGCAATGCCATTCAAATATGTCCAAAAGCCCCCCACTTCCTGGAATCCAGCTGAATGTTGCCCCTTGCAAGTGGAACCCCTGCTGGTAGCAACAAAGCCTTCTCCAGCTGCTCCAATCCATAGCCCTCCTTTCAGATCCCATGCACAGCACTGCAGCAGACAAAGACCAACAATTGCAGCCTCTGATTCAACTCCTGGCACCCACATGGAACCTGAACAGGAGCCGCAGTGGCTGCTTAGGCTAACACCTGAGGTCCTAGATCTGCTACTGCCTAGAGCTGAAGAGGGACTTGTCTCCAGAGACCCTGTCATGGCTCCTTCCCCACTCTGGCACAATAAATGCAGGAGTGGGGGCCAGCAAAAGTACCCCAAAACCTTATCTACAGGCATTGGTATAAAGCCCAGTAGATAAGGTTTTGGTATAAAACTTCCCTCCCAAAATCTTAACCTAGATTTTGGGAATAAAATCTCTGATGCCACCACCCAAATATTAATAAAGAAAAACAGGGGAGAGACTACTTGGGAAATCTCACCCCTAAAGTACAAACCAGGACATAACCATTAACCAATACCAGGTTAACAAAAAGAAAACCACACTATTTGTTATCACCACACTATTCCTGTTGCAAGCATAATGATTAGATGGAAAAGTAACAAAACAATATACTCATGGAGAAACTCCATGGGCCTAGAACTTAGTTACAAAGAAAAGCCAACACAACAGATTCCATTTTTCAAACCATAAACAATAAAACCTAATGGATCTATCTAAACTTTATCCTACTTACAGACTGCAAAGAGTATTTTCTTAGAGGGAGACATCCTGTCCCCTTCAAAAGCTGGAGAGAGAAAAAAAACTACCCAGAGACAAAGGAGGGAAACCCCAAAATTCCTTTATCCTAGTTTGAGATTCCTACCTACATTCCTATTGGCTAACTCTACCTGAGCCTGGGGATTAACCCCTTAATTCCCAGGCTGCTGACTAACCCTTATGATCATGACAGGCCATAGTAAAAACTGGGGACATCCAAGGGCTGTCCTGCATTTTTTAAATACAGCATTGGTAAGTCTCTTGAACTCCCTTCTACTCTTCCAGCTATTTGTGAGTGATCATTTCAGATTGAAAAGTCAACCTTCAATGCACGTGTTCTCTAAGCTGCTCAGATGGAGACTCTACCTCCCTCTCCTCACTCCCAGGATGGGTTACCACTACTATACATTTCCTATTACTGTCGTAACACTCTGCCTCATTGTCCCCTGGAGCTTCTTCCCATGTAGGGGAGAAGTCCCAAGGCAGCAGGAAGCACACTGATATCAACTTTACACTGTCTCCCTCATTCACTGTCTTCCACTGTGCTGGGATCTTCAGTCTGTTCTAAAGCCATACATGCAGGGTGGACTCAGTGTCAGGACAGGTCTGTGTCCTTAGCTCCAAGACTCTTCATAAAGCTCTACCTACATGCCCAGCCCTGAAAATCATAGGAGCAAGGAGCTTCAGGCCCTAGGGTTATCCACACATTACATAATGCTTTAGTTCTTAATTTGGTATGTTTCGTTTCAGTGTTAAAATGTTACAAAGGGTGGGTGGGTCTTGAAAATCACCCCAAAATGTGTTAGCTTATGGGCAACCCTTCATCATGGCAGCTCCCCCCTACAGGCTCCAAAGTCATATGACTCCTGATTAGTTTGTAAGAGTTGGCAACTCCACTTTCCCTGGCTACTCAGAGTGCACACCCCTTACCCTCCACTACCACTAGGCTGAGGGACCTACCAGCAGATCCTCCATCACTATCCTCTACACTCCCCTCAGTCTTCCCCACATCCCATTCCCCTGAACAACTAAATCTGCCTCCTATTCCCCTACTCTCCTCATCCACCTTTTAGAGACACTGCTGCTCCTGTACTATTTAGCACCCTGAATTATAGAGAGGCAGCCATTTTCCCTGTGAGCCCGGCTTCAAACTATTTGAAAAAAGTGGGAGGTGGCAGCCTACCTTATTAAGGGGGTTCCCTTCCACATACCTATATACTGTAAATGTCTTTGATAAATGGCTAAATAAATGTCTGTAATCGTCTTTGATAAATGGCTAAATAAGAATGTATAAGACTACCATTATCAGGAGTTCTTCAGAAATAGCTTAGACATGGAAACATAAGTATCTCCATATGTACTGAAACATTGAATTAATATCACAGTTATATTATGTGAATTTTTATTTCTTCAAGAAGTTATGAAAGAGGAAGTTATTTAATTCAGTTTGTGAAAGATTCTTAACTCAGGATTTCCTGTATTCTTAAGTTATATAGGATGCCTGCAACCTTAGAAGCATCTTAAAATATTTTAGTAGGACATAGCATAGTATAGGACTGGAAGGGACTCAATTGGGGACCTACTGGATAAGCAGCAGTTTGGCAGAAAAAGACCTGAGGATTACAGTAGATGAGAAGCTGGATTTGAATAAACAGCGTGCCCTTGTAGCCAACAAGGCTAACGACATATTGGAGTGCATTGCTAGGAACACTGCCAGCAGATCTAGGGAAGTGATTATTCCCCTTTATTCTGCACTGGACAGGCCACATCTGGAGTATTGTGTCCAATTCTGGGCCCCCCATTACAGAAATGATGTGGATGCATTGGACAAAGTCCAGTGGAGGGCAAAAAAATTATTAGGGGGCTAGAGCACATGACTTATGAGGAGATGCTGAGGGATTTGGACTTATTTAGTCTACAGAAGAGAAGAGTGAGGGGGGATTTGATAGCAGCCTTCAGCCAGCTGAAGGGAGGTTCCAAAGAGGATGAAGAGAGGCTGTTCTCAATGATGACAGATGATAGAATAAGGAGCAATGGTCTCAAGTTACACGGGGGGAGGTCTAGGTTGAATATTAGAAAATACTATTTCACTAGGAGCGTGGTGAAGCACTGGAATTTAACAACAGTTTTTCTTCCTCCTCCTTAACAATTTTTATGTACTTGACCCTCCCTCAGACTTCTTTACTGCAGACTAAAAAACCCAGCCTTTTTCAATCTTTCCCATAGGTCAGCTGTGGCCAACCAGCGGCTCACGAGACTCTTCCCCCATAGAAGTGTGGCTCACGAAGCTGCTCCTGTGCCCCCCCCCATGGCCCCTGGCTCCCCTCCTGCCCCCAGGTCCCCCTGGCCCTCCTACGCTCACCGGGTCGGCGATTCAAAATGGCACCCAAGATGGCAGCCGTCGACGGTAGCCTGATCTGGCCAAAAAGCCTAAGCTTGCTTCCTCCTTAAAGGGGCAGCTGTTTTGGCTCTCTTTGTTCAATGGGTCATGTTTTCTAGACCTTCAGTTGGTCCTCTGGACTTTCTCCAATTTGTCCACAACTTTTTGGGGTATCCAGAGCCAGACACAATACTACAGTTGAGGCTTTATCAGTGTGGAGCAGAATAAAAATTACTTCTCATGTCTTGTTTATAATACTGCTGCTGCTACTTCCCAGAATATTCATTTTTTTGCAACATTGTTACACTGTTGACTCACTTTGCTTGTGAACTACTCTGACCCCTAGATCACTTTCTGCAGTACTCTTTCCTTGGTAGTCATTTCCCACTTTATATGTGTGCAACTGATTTTTCCTTCCTAAAATGGAGTACTCTCTATTTCACCCCATTGAATTTCATCCTATCTGCTTGAGACCATTCTCCATGTGCTCCAAAGCACTTGCAACCCCTCCCAGCTTGGTATCAACTGAAAACTTTCTAAATGTACGCTCTATGCCATAATCTAAATCATTGATAAAAATATATTGAACAGAAATAGACCCAGAACTGATCCCTGCAGGACCCCCACTCTATGGCTACGTCTAGACTACATCTCTCTATGAAGGATGCAAATCCAGCACATCGAAATTGCTAATGAAGCAGGGATTTAAATATCCCATGCTTCATTAGCATAAACATGGCCACTGCTTTTTTTTTTTAATGGAGCTTTTTCAAAAAAAAACCCAGCAGTCTAGACACGGATCTGTCGAAAATAAACCCTTTTTTGACAGATCCTGTATTCCTCAAAAAATTAGGTTTACAGGATCTGTCGAAAAATACTTTATTTTTGACAGATCTGCATCTAGACTGCCTTTTTTTTTTAAAAAGCTCTGCGTCAAAAAAAAGTGGTGGCCATGTTTATGCTACTGAATCACAGGATATTTAAATCCCTGCCTCATTAGCAATTTCAATGTGCCTAATCTACATCTCTCTGTCGACAGAGAGGTGTAGTCTAGACATAGCCTATATGCCTTGCCAGCCTGATAACTGGATGACTGATAACTATTCCTGGAACAGTTTTCCAACCAGTTATATGCAGTGGTTTGGGAACATTTTTAAAAGTGGGATTGTTAAGCCCCCTTACCGCTATCCACCCCATCCCCCAGCTTGTGGCCAATAGCCAGAATCCTGGGTGCTGGGTTCTCAGCTGCTGCACTGCTGCTCCCCTGCACACAGGGCTCTAAGTGAGACCCCAGGATGCAGGACTATGCTAGGAGAACCAACAATCATCAGATGTCAGCAGAGCCCCCAGTGTGTGGGGATGTCAGCCAAGAATTCCCAGACGTGCTGCAGTATCTCCTGCACCTTTGATTATGGGTCACTTTATAGCAGTTTCCCCTAAGTTGTATTTTGCTAATTTGTTTATGAGAAAGTCATGAGAGACAGTATCAAAACCCTTACTGAGGTCAAGATGTGCAAGGCTTCAGGAGAGACTGGTGAGAAGCAAGTCTGAGCATTAAAACAAGGATTAAAAGCCAAATTAACAATGTTGTATAAACTTTGTCTCTCCGCTAGCCAGTTAAACACCTGTTTTTCAACTTTTCAAATACAGGAACAGGAGAACTAGCATGAGCAGTGGTACTTTGAAATAAATGTCCTCTAAGCACTCTGATTTTTAAATTGCCAGAAAACTCCAAGATGATCAACACAGCAAATGGCTTGCACATCTGAGGGCACAATCAAGGTTTGGACTGGCACCCTTTGTCACAAAGCACCCTGACCAATACTAATTATTCTTGCCAGAAGCTGAAGTAATCACTGTAGATGTGGAGTGGGGATTGAAGCCGTGGCTGCTTATAATATGAGTATACTAGGAGAACCAACAATCATCAGATGTTTCCTCCTTAACTCATTAGAAGCCTTAACTCATATGTGTTTATTATTGCACAGCACCTATTACATTGGAGCCCTGATCCTATCTGGGCCTTTGGGCACTTACTGCAGTATAAATACAATTATAATACAAAGAAATAATTTTATGTAGCGTTTACAATTTAACATTGATCCAAAAGATGGTGGGGAGTCGGGACTTCCTCCTGTTTCTGGATGAATGGAGCCACGCCCAACTCCACTGACCTACATACCTTCTGTAGGGAATTCCCTCCCATCAACATAGGTAATATCTACGCTGAAGCTCTACAACCGTGCAGCTGTAGCATTTTAAGCATAGACAAACCCTCAGTAAATAGTTACAAAGCCAATGTGACTCCTGCAATCTGGCTCTATAAAATGAAAACATCACTGCAGCATTCAATGTATGGCAAAAAAAAAGTACAAGCTCAGTCTGTTTAGCATTTTAACTTGGGAAACATGCAGGTGTAGTAAGATGAAGACCTAAAACATAAGCTAATGCAGAACAGGCCTGGTCTGAGGCCTGAGGCCTAGCTAACAATGGACAAAACATGGCTAACATAAAGCAAAGCTAATCTGTGAGCAAGAGACAAGTCCCAGCCCACAGAACTTGGCACAAACAGGTCTGAGAGTGCAAAACACTAATTGGTGCTAGGTACCATCTGCAGAACAATAATTGGTACTGGTCATCAGTGGAAAGCACGCGGTATCACTAGCTCATTAAAAAAGACCTTGGTACCCACTCCTCACAGATACAGGCCTAGGTTAAGGAAAGGGTCTAAAATGACAGCATGATGGATAGAGATGATCTAATCAAACCACGAGGTACAGTGTGATGGGTGGTATTAGGAAAAACTATTTCACTAGGAGGATAGTGAAGCACTGGAATGGGTTG
>JANRFK010004440.1:10121706-10137311 GCA_030068395.1 Apalone spinifera | reverse complement strand
CTGCCTCTAATAGAGGCAGCAAAGGGGGGGGGGGAAGCGACTAGTCGACTCAACTATCCAATAAACATTTGCTTAGAGGATAGTTGACCAGTCCTTACTATCCTTAACCTACAGACTGTGAGTGAAGCAGAACAGTTTAATTTACTCAGCATATCAAGGTTACACAGAATTAGCTACAACTATGCACTATTTTCTTACCTGAGATTTGGAACTAGAAAAGGAACAGTCAGCAGTATGTACCAGATCTTTGCCTAATTCTGGTCAATAAGCATTCCTTGTCAAACAGTATCTCAGATATTTTGTGTAGGTTACTTTACTACAGTAGCATTTTTGTCAGGGGATTAATTTAAAGATCAGGAATCTGCCCATTATTTGATTCTTGATCCTTACTATTTAGTGTTCTATATCACTACTCAGCAGTAGCACAGTTTGATTTGTGTAGTGAATTCTTTCCATTACTCACAAAGCAACACAAACATCTTAACACTTTCCTCAGAGAATCTGCAATTCCTATAAAAACAAGCAACAAAAAGCCAGCAAGAAAAATAATCAGGACGCTTTAAATGAAGCGTCCTGATTATGCCACTCCCAAGTAAAATGAAAAATGTGCCTCTTATCTTTGAGTGAATAAGAGCAGTGTTTCTCAATTAGGGGTATGCATACTGCTGGGCACAGGGGTCTTTGGGGTACATCAGCCCATCTAGGTCAGTGTTTCTCAATGTGGGGCTCATGGGATAGGTTGAGGGGATGGCAAACAGGGAAATTGCTTGGGACTCCCCACACCGCAAGGGCTCTGAAGCTAAGTAATGGAGTAAGAAGCAGATTAGGGGGTTATAGGGCCCTTAGCCATAGCAACTGGGGACCTGTTGCCTGCAGTCTTCCCTCCACCCTCCCTGTACTTCAGCCAGGGAGTGTGACTGGGGCAGGAAAGCTTCCTCTGCTCCCTGGCAGGAGTGCCAGATAGGCAGGGGGAGCAGAACAAGCCCCTGTGCCCTGACCCTGCTCTCTAGACAAGCAAGCCTCTGTATCCAGACCCCACTCCTCTGCCAGGCAGGCAGAGCAGGTTCAGGGCATGGCCATTTTTCCAAATCCCTCTCCCCAGTTGGCTATTGCCTCTGGGCATGAGCTCCACTGGCCAGTGACTAATCTGCTGCTGGATGCCTCAATACTGGACAGAGAGGTTCAGGCTTCCAAATCCCAAAAGGGATAAAGTGTGGTCTGGAACTAAATTAGAGAATTTAAACTGTGCCAAATACTGCGGTGCCACTGTGCTTTTGGTTGTAATCAGGGCTCGCCAAGCAGTGGTGAGCCCCACTCGCCAGCCCCGCGGTTTTGTGTGGTTCTGCGTTCTGCGCATGCGCAGATCGCTCTGCGCCAGCTCTTCCGGGTTGTAATGTACTCGCCACAGGCGAGTAGTTTACATTATTTGTCGAGCCCTGGTTGTAATATTCGGACCATTAGCTATACTGCCCTGAAACACACTTTCAACCTTAACTTTCCTAACAAAATGTTGTTTATTTAGAATTTAAAAATCTCTGTTTATTCACTGCCACAATAGGTAGTTAAATCAATATTTTATAAACATATGGTAGAATGGGATTGATTGGAAAATTCACTACCATACAAGGTTAATAAACAAAACTATACAAAGTGGCACATCAGTGAAAAGTCAAACTTCTATCCACACACCTTTAGGCTACGAAAACACTGAAGGCTTCTTGCGCAAGATCGGACATTCTTGCGCAAAAACTTGAGAAGCATCTACACTACACGTGCATTCTTGTGCAAGTAAATTTACAGTAAAGCATCAGAAGAGAGGGCTTCTTGTGCAAGTTATTCCTCTCCCCACGAGGAATAAGCCCTCTTGCGCAAGAGTTCTTGTGCAAGAGAGCAGTGTTGACGGGCAGCAGGGGGTTCTTGTGCAAAAAACCCCTATGGCTAAAATGGCCATCAGAGCTTTGTTGCACAAGAGAGCGTCCACACTGCCATGGATGCTCTTGCGCAAAAGCACATCTCTTGTGCAAAAGCACATGGCTGTATGGACATGCTCTTGCGTAAGAACTCTTGTGCAAAGCAGTTTTTGCGCAAGAAGCCTGCAGTGTAGACGTAGCCTTAAAGTATTCTGCTATTTTTAGCTCTATCCAAATAATTCCTTGGATAAATACTAGAATGGATAGCTGGACTTTGTAACAATGCCTTGCATAGACCCTCATACTCAGATGCTGTTGGATGAATAGGGAAAAGACCCTATATCAAGAGTCCTCTACTACAAATACTGAGCTACCAGTCCCTGCATGTTCAAACCTGTGGGCTCTTAGCTTGAGCATATCACCTGATCACAATCACTGTGATATGCCCCAGGAGAGAGAGGGTTCTCCAAGATAACCATGCTCCAAATTACAAACTTTCATAGGTCAAAATGAACACCCTGAGTTGTACTTGGAAGCAAATTAGAAGATAAATATTTAAGGAATCACAGTGGCAAAATAATTAGAATGACTGACAATTCAAAATAATCATGCAGGAATCCAAATGAGAGAAAGAGACTGATTCTGAGATCCAGAAATTGTTGGGATGCAATGTGGGGAGGTTAGTATGGACAGGACCATGGAAAATGGTCATTTAGAATCATAGGGTTGGAAGAGACCTCAGGAGGTCATTGAGTCCAACCCCCTACCTAAAGCACGACCAACCCTCAACTAAATCATCCCAGCCAGGGCTTTGTCAAGCCAGGATTTTAAAACCTCTATGGATGGAGATTCCATCACCTCCCTAGATAACCCATTCCAGTGCATCACCACCCTCCTAGTAAAATAGTTTTTCCTAATATCCAACTTAGATCTCCCTGACTGCAACTTGAGACAATTGCTCTTCATTTTGTCATTTGTCACTACTGAGAACAGCCTCTCTCCATCCTCTTTGGAGCCCCCCTTCAGGTTACTGAAGGCTGCTATCAAATCTGCCCTCATTCTTTTTTTCTGCAGACTAAACAAGCCCAAATCCCTCAGCCTCTCCTCATTAGTCAAGTGCTCTAGCCCCCTAATAATTTTTGTTGCCCTCAGCTGGGCTTTCTCCAATGTATCCACATCCTTCCTGTAATTGGGGAGCCCCAGAATTGGATGCAATAGTTCAGATGTGGCCTCACCAATGCTGAATAAAGGGGAATAATCCCTTCTCTAGATGTGCTAGCAATGCTCCTCTTAATGCAACCTAATATGCCATTAGCCTTCTTGGCTACAAGGGCACACTGTTGACTCATATCCAGCTTCTCATCCACAGTAATTCCCAGGTCTTTTTCTGCAGAACTGCTGCTTAGCCAGTTGGTCCCCAGCCTGTAACAATGCTTGGGATTCTTCCATCCTAAGTGCAGGACTCTGCACTTGTCCTTGTTAAACCTCGTCAGATTTCTTTTAGCTCAAACTTCTAATTTGTCTAGGTCACTCTGGACCCTATCCCTACCCTCCAATGTATCTACCTCTCCCCCAGTTTAGTGTCATCTGCAAACTTGCTGACAGTGCAATCTATCACTTCATCCAAGTCAACCAACCTCAGTACTGACCCTTAGGGCACTCTGCTTGATACTGACCGCCAGCCAGACATTAAGCCGTTGATCATTACCCGTTGAGCCTGACAATCTAGCAAGTTTTCTTACAGTCCATTTATCCAATCCATACTTCCTTAACTTGCATGCAAGAATACTGTGGGAGATCATATCAAAAGCCTTGCTGTCACATCCACTGCTGTCCCCATATCCATAGGACCAGTTACCTTGTCATAATAGGTAATCAGATTGGTCAGGCATGACTTGCCCTTGGTGAGTCCATGTTGCCAATTCCTGATCACTTTCCTTTCGTCCAAGTGCTTCAAAATGGATTCCTTGAGGGATAGGTGGGGGAAAGGGTGTGTGTGGGTGCTGGCATTGGGGTGAGGTGGAGGCAGGCGGAGTTTGTACTGTGAGGTGGGGGAGTTGTAGATAATTTGTTTGTGCTTTCACTGGAGTTAGGGCAGGACAGATTGCTGGTGCCTGCTACTTTGAGAAGCAGGATTTTATTCCAGCCCCCACTTGTGCTAGGAGAGCAGATTGCAAAGCGGTAGGTGGGGGAAGGAGGGTGGATGGGTGCTGGTATCTGTGCTGAGAAGTGCAGGGAGAGTTTGTTTGGAGTGTCCCTGATTCACTTGCTGCAGTCCTCTCTGTCTATCTAGGTTGGGGGCAGGGAGCAGGCTGCATGGGGTGTGTGTGCCAGGAGGACATTTGCATGATTACATTTCAAACAAAGTTTACACAGGTATTAATGGCTTTAGGTAAGAAAGAAAAAGATTCTTTTAACAGAAGTTTTTTGGAGTGTTGCAGATGTCTAAAATGCTGATCTTAATGATTTTTTTAAAAATTCTGCATTACTAATTAATACATGGTATATTGTATTGCATTAATGCCACATCTTTGCTATCTGGTAGAGTTCTGGATCTTATGAGTCAGAAAGAACAAGTACTAGGTTTGATGCTAGTTGTTTTGTACGATGAAACCTTATTTGAAAGCTCTATGAAACAAAGCATCTGAGGCACATCCACACGCTCTCTCAATATTGGTGGTGCACATAAGAAAATTCAACCCCCCCAAAAGTAATGTTAACCAAGGATAGAAAATGTTAGAGGGAGCACGGACTTACTGTAGCAAATCTTTGTTAATGAAGTTAATAAAATGACAGAAGCCCTGACTAGAAAAAATATAACCCATGGTTATCAAGAGATCAATAATATTTTTATGATATCCAGAATGAGCAACAAACTATTGTAGTGGAAATAAACAAAAGCCCTCTGTACCTGAACAATTATACATTCACACCGGGCACTGAAATATTTTTTCAAGAAAGAGTTATTTATACCTTTATTTTTAAACCAGCTTTCATGCCTTGTTCTGTATAGTAAATTTTATTGTGGTTAGGCCCTTTTTTGGGAAGTAAAAATAAGCCAAATAAACCAGTCTGGTTAGATTTCACAAATAGAACACATGCCAAATCATTAAGTGTTATATTTGTGTACAGAATTGGGATGACTCCACAAACTGCAAGCAGAAAGAGCTAGAAACCCTAACTGACTAGGCTTTTACACTGAAGTTTACATATTACGTGTTCAAACAAGGTATTTATTTACTGATTTTTATATAAACATCACCCATCACCTTAGCATGTCCACATTAAATTCACAAAATGCTGTTCCAACAAAGAGTCTCAAACTTTCATACTCTGCCCATAAAATAGTACACAGCTTATCTTAGCATGTCTGATGTTGTTCCTAGAAGTTTGCCAACCAATTGAGGCCAAATGTCTACACTGCAATTTTATAGCCCTGTAAGCCTGATCCTGAGTTAGATGACCTGGACAAGACAAAGGTTAAGCAGTGTAGACATACCCTGATGAATCTTCATAAAGATTCATAAAGACACACCCCAGAGACTTAAACCTTACGCTGAGAACCTTGCCACTATTCCTTAAGATCTCAATTCCAAAATCAGTATGAACAAATGTTTTTATAGAATGCAACTACATTAATGGGATACAGGAAGGGGCAGGTTTGAAGACAATTAGGTGCCAGATCTTGCATAACTTCAATGATTTCACACAACATCACTGCATTTATAAACAAACTGGAACCCAATGCATGTAACAGTGACTGAGTCAACTGATACTGACCTAGTTGTAGGGCTAGACCAATCAAGCTCATCACCTAATAAACCATCTTCTTAGTCTTTAAAGTGCTGCATAGTCCTGTCTTTTGTTTCAGCCTTTTGTAGTTTGAGCCATGTTTAAAAACTATTGCCATGAAAAGCTGACTTTTAATGGCATCTCTGAGTGTCAGACGAAAACTAAATATTGAATCTAAATCTTGTAATATAGAATGGAGTCTGACAGATAACTACATGACATGGTGCAATGTTTTCAAATTTTCCTAGAAGCAAGTGGCATTGCACTGCAGAAGTGGACCTAGACGAGCTGCCAGCAACTGGTGCCCTAGGCGAAACGCGCGATTGGCGCCCCCGCCTCCAAAGCCCTCAACAGCCGTTTTTCTTAGCGCCCTAGGCGACCGCTAGGTCGCCTGTATTGATGGGCCACCACTGTTGCACTGAGATCATATAAATCCTGTATGCTGCTACATTTAAGTAGCCAGAGACACTGGATATCTACAGTATTATAGTTTATAGTGAGGGCACCCAGATGACTGCAAACTGGTAGACAAACTTATTTTTTGTTTTTAATCACAAATGCTCTGATTCACGTAATACTATAATTTAGGAAAGATGCACTTGATTTACAAGAAAACACCTGTGACAGAAGCCTTTGGACATTTCTATACATCTACATAATAAATCTGAAGGCTAGTATACAAATTATATAAATGGTATAAATCTTTTCAATGTCAAATCAATTTCTTTCCAGCCTTAGCTGGACTTATTTATCAGTTTTATCAAGCAATTCCTCTGATTTTAAAAGCAATCATATTAAGGTGAGTCGGGGCATTTACACACAAACTTGCACCAAACTAGCTAAATCAGTTTTAATTCATACTTTCTGCTACTTCTGTAAAGTCTGTGTATGCACATTATTTTAGACTTTGGTCTCTGGGTTTCAGCCCTACTTGGGGTATTGCCCTGTGTTAGCAAACCACTCTCCTCCCTGCCACCTGCAGAGCTCCCCTGCCACCAATGCCACCTCCCCCCCCCACAGGTATGTAATTAACATGTTAAAAAAATTAACGTGTTTAATTTTGTTTTCAGTTAATCACGGGTGTTAACTGGGAGTAACTGACTACCCTATAAAAATCTATTTCATAATATACACTGGAGTGGAGTACAATATAACTGCAGCAACTGTATACAATTGACAGACTTATATCTAAGCTTGTCTCCTAAGGGCTACCTGGCAAAGCTACACTGGATAGTAATAAGAAGAGCATGTTTTACTTAGAGGACTTAAAGAATAGAATGTCATTGTTCTTATAGCACATAATTATTACATTACTAAAAGAAAATCTTTTGGGGTTAGAGCCTGCAATTGCATCTGTCCAGGTACATCTATGTGGAATCTGACTTAAACAGGCGCTGGATGACTTCAGATCTAGTCTTACCTTGAAGGTAGTGAGAGTTTTGTGTTAGGAAAGATTGCAGGATTTAACCCACCACTCAGAATAAATGGTTCATGTGAGTGTCAATTAATGCAAAAGTTTAGCATTGCAATATTCTTGGTTTTTTTCTTAGCTTCAGGACATTTTGGGATGAATCAATGTGAACAGCTTATTCAATGTGTTCATTTTAGAAAAATCAAGCTTGCTGCCTTTATAGTATAATCATAGTTAGAATTTTCTATGCTGTGCATTAAATATGCATGCACTCTAAATGTAAAATGAAAGGGGGGGCTAGTTATTTTTCCACAATCTTTTACCTCACTAAATAAGTAAGGGCCACAAATGCTTTTAAGGTCCAGCTGTAAAATATAACAAGGCTACAAATAGCTGCAATTACAAGCTACTTCTTTGTCATAGCTCTTTTTTTGAATAGCTTACCTTTTAGATTTTCATTGCTTGACTTAATGGCTTGATTTGTTTAAGCTGCTTTCTTTACAGCCTATTCACCTTGGACTTCTTTTGTACCTGGTGATATAAATACTTTTGGCTGAAGGTAGAGGTGAAGTACTGTTATGCAAGTTTGCAAAGTTATCCTCTGACAATCATTTGGCCTAAGTAGTAAGCTATATTTTATAGCCATTCCTCTCTGAGAACTCTGTGTGTGCATTTATTTGTCTTTGCTTTGTTACTTTTTTTCACTCAGTTCCAGCTAACACTTAAAGTATAGATTAATTTAGCTGTGTTGCTCAAGGGCATGAGAAATTCAACCCTCCTAAGTGCCATAGTTAAGCCAACTTAACACCTGTGGTAGATGCTGCTAAACTGATGGAAGAATTCTTGTGTTAGTCTAGCTACTGCCACTTAGGGAGAGATGTATTACCTACATCAATGGAAAAATCCCTTCCACTTATGTAAGAAACATCTACATTATGATACAGCAATGTAGCTGCAGCTGTGCCCACTGCAATGTAGATATGCTCTAACAGTGGTCTTACCTTGGCTTAATTTCTTCTTTACATATGTTCACTTGTTCTAAAACTTTGTGTAGCTTCTCTCTCCTACAACAATAGCCTTCTATTACAAATTTAAAAATTAATCAGCAGTCTGTTAGCAATACAACTTATTGTAGTATCATTTTCCCCTCTCCTCTCTATTTCTTTGGTTTCTTTTCTCTCACGTTGTCTTGTTGATCTCATATTTTACATTTCTTTATATAAAGTGCACAGTGTACACTATGAATGTTAAATATCGGTTAACTGAATAGTACCCGGGGGCAGGGCCTGCAGCTAGTGTGCTCTGGCCCCACTCCCAAGGAGCCCCCTGCCAGCCTGTGCTGCTGCTTCTGTATCAAAGTGCGAGGTGTCAGGCCGGAGCTGATCCATGAAGGGAGCCAGTTTAAAAAACAGCTCCCCTTGTAGACTGGCTGCCTGTTGCTCTGTGCTACTGCCTCTGATACAGAAGCAGTGACCAGTAGCAGCAACCCATTTGGGGGTGGTCTGAGCTCTCAGACCTGGTGCAAACGGGAACTGAGCCAGGCTGCCTGTCCACCTAGTTCCTAATACACTTTAAATGCAGAACCGCCATGGGAGTAGGTCCTGGACCCAGCATGAGCCAGAACTGAGCTAGTGTGCTGGCCAGCTAAAAATGTAGTGGACAGGGGGAAATGTGTGTAGTCTATAGCATTAACTTATAAGCTTTTGCTTATTGGTTAATTGGTTAATCAACTACACTATTACATCCCTAGTGTACACTCTGCCAGATTTTGTGATTGGATAAATGTACATCTCCTATTAAGGCCTTGAGAGTTGAAAATGTGAATCTGAGGGCAGAACTAGACACAAGATTTAATATAACAACTTAACAAAAAAACTACAGTAATTCCTCATTTACCACTATAGATATGTTTCAGAAAATGATCGTGTTGAGTGAAAACATGTTATGCAGCGTCAATTTTCCCATTGAAAATAATGGAAAAGGTGGGGGTTGCATTTCAAGCGGTGGTGTCTCTTAGGACCGGGACATAAGGTTGGGGGAGGAAGGGGAGGGGAGGTGTTTGATTCTGGGGAAGGGAAGGGAAGGGAAGGGAAGGGAAGGGAAGGAGAGGGGATTGGGTTGGGAGTATGCGCCTGTGACGGGTCTGCCAGGACCCGCACTGCATCCGGCGAGGGGGGGTCGCCAGGGAATGGTGCAGCAAGCGATGAACCCTCCGCTGCTTTGCAGGGAGGTGGGGGAAGCCCCGCGCAGCTGCCAGCAACGGGCTGGTTGGGGAAATCATGTTATTTCGGGAAAGGTAGTGTAATTCAAAAAATGTTCCCTAAAAAAAAATAGTGCTATCACGAAAACATGTTAAGCGGGCACATGTTAAATGAGGAATTACTGTACATAAAAAGTACAGTCCATGTTTATAAAACATGCTTTTTGATGTGTCGGGCTCTTGCTGTTTGGAGATATTATTTTATTTGTTGGTCTTTTTTCTTTTTGCAATACCACAATGAGAAAGAAGAGAAAATAAAGGTATGCCTATGTGGGAAATTCTTACCAGTTATACTACTAGGCTGCCTCTAGACTGGCCGCTTGAATTTGCACAAAAACACTGATGATCTAATGTAAGGTTGTCAGTGTTCTTGCACAAATACTATGATGCTCCCGTTCGGGAAAAAGCCCTCTTGCGCAAATGTATTTGTGCAAAAAAGCCCCAATGGCGAAAATGGCGATCGGGGCTTTCTTGCGCAAAACCGCGTCTAGATTGGCACGGATGCTTTTCTGCAAAAAGTGCTTTTGCGCAAAAGCATCCGTGCCAATCTAGACTCTCTTTTCTGCAAATGCTTTTAACAGAAAAACTTTTCCGTTAAAAGCATTTGCGGAAAATCATGCCAGTCTAGACTTAGCCCTATAGTCAAACTGTTTCTAAATAAGATGTAATGCAGATTGTGATGTAATGTCAAGTATGTCCAGTATTTTTGTTAAAACCACCTGGCAACCCTCCTCTTTGCTCACTTGTAAAACATCCATGTTTCTACAGGTGGCCTGTAGCTGTGAATGCACAGAACCACTAATTCCCAATAATCCAGGCAGGAACACAGCTAGTGCATGTCGCAGGCATGTAAGCTGAGCAGTTACATGCAATCAGGGTAAGTTGTTAAGTAGGCTTACCAAGGTGGGCAATCAGGAAAAGGCATTTGAAAAACACAGAGCCTGCTGTAAAGGCACAAGGGTGGTTTCTGGTCCGTGAATTTGGAGCAGTAGAGTTTAAAACCGAGTAGCCAGTCAATTGGGGCAGAATGGGGCAGGACAGCTGCTGGAAGTAGCAGGGTCAACACAGCTCCTGCAGTGGCTACACATGCACTTCATCGTCCTCCGAGGTTGGTGATGCCTCTAGCTGTGGAGAAGGCGGTTTCCCTGCCTGCCGCTGCTATGCAGGCTGGATGTGAGCTGGCACAGCCACAAGCAGGTCAGCACAAGGGAACGAGCAGCGCCTAGGGGAACCCAGGCCCGAGCTACCTCCCGAACAGCAGCGGCTGGGACAAGTGGGGGCAGCCCCACAGCCTCCTGCCAGGCTACTTCCCGGCCCCGGGGAAGGCGAGCTCGCCTCTCCCCGGAGGAGACGGAGGCAGCTGCCCCGGAGGAGAAGGGCGGCCCCCAGTGGCGGGAGAGGCGGAGCAAGGCGCGCTGGCTGTCACAGGGCCCGCTCTCAGGCCGCGCTGCCCTGCTAGAGCCGGGATCTCCCCGCCCCCTTTGGCTTCCCAGCTCTCAAATGGCGGTTTGCATGTGGCGGAGGGGGCGGGGCTCTCATGCATGGCTCGGCGGTCTGGGCAGGCGGCGGGGGAGGGGAAGGCTAAGTAGCCGAGCGTCGGCTTGATCGATGAGCTCGCGAGAAATGTCTCTCGGAGGCTGAGGCCGCCATTTTAGATGGGGAGCGGAACGAGCGGCGGCGAGTGAGGAGCGAGTCGGGGGAGCCGCGGAGCCAGTGTGTGGGAGGTACGGGCAGTGCGGGGGCCCGAGCCCTGAGGGGCACGGATAGTGGGGGGGTCCCCCTTCCTTGGCCGGGCGCAGCTTCCTAGCTCCTTTCCCTGGAGCCGAGTCAGCGGCTCCCTGCCCCGTCGCTGAACCCCGAGGACACTGATCCGCCTGGGGAGGAGACGCCGCCGCCCCGCTGGGGAGCGGTGTCAGCGAGGTGACCCTCTCGTCCCTCGGCATGGGTGGAGGGCCCTGCGCGGCTGCTGTGCCAGGAGCGGTGAAGGAACGGCGCGGGGCGGGGGCAGCCCGGGGGCCCTGCAGCCGTTTGCAGCTGGATCCCTTCCCGGCCAGGGCCTGAGCTGGGCGCCGCGGGCGGGGAGCAGGCTGCGCAGTGGCCCGGACCCAGCACCGCGGAAGGTGCCAGGAGGGAGAGGGGGAGGGGGCTTCTCAGTCCCTAGGCGCTGCGGGTCAGGGGAGGGGCGGCCAATCCCGGCAGATGGCGGGGCAGGTTCCTCTGGCGGTGGCCATGGGAGCCCGCAGGAGGTGACTGGGAGCCGAGAGAGCATTCCCTCCTGCAAGGAGCGACGCCGGGGAGTGGGGCTGTAGGAAGGGGTTTGCGGGGGACGGGGAGGTGACATTAGCCTAGTGGCTGAGGAGTGTGTGGGGCATGCATGCTGTGTAGCTGAGGCGTCTGCACAGCCCTTCCTATTTAGGTCTGTTCCTTCTTTTCCATAGTTTTTTGTTATTTAAATCCTCACGCACTGTTTACTGCGTCTGGCGGGACAGGTGAGCAATGGGTATCTGGAGTGCTACCCTGATAAAGGATGAGATGTTTTTAACTGTACTGAAATGAGCTACTTGGAGCTGTACGAATACTGCATAGAACTAGAGACTATTGTCAAGTATCTTGTGATCTATGAGCACAGTAATAGCCCCTTAAACTTTAGAGTCACCATGATCTGCTCTGCTTCATTGAGAACAGAAAGTGTGGGTACCTTCTTAGGGTAAATGAATCAGTTGTCACACACTGGGCTCATTGGTTAACCGTCAGGGTCCCAGTTCACGTGGGGCTCACATACCCTGATTCCTGGGAAGCCACCTAGCCCCCGCTCAGTCAGCAGGAGGGGGGAGGGCACTTCCATGCAGGAAGCTGACTCCTCCTCTCGACCATAGGAACTTTCGGTAATTACATGTTTACTTAATTAAACACATTTTAAAATCCCTAGGCAAACCATTGTGTGTATATTGGTATTGCAGTTTTGGTGCTACGTACTTTGACTTCATTTAAACCACTTCTTAGTTGACTTAAGCTCAAATTAAATAAACCTTTTGTGAACTAAATAAGAGTGTGTCTATAGAACTTTTAAATACTTCAACCAAATATGCAATAACTTGTTAAACTGGAGCACCTTTGCGATGTAGACAAGATCTTTCACTAGAGCAGAACTTTATGATTATATTGTTACACAGAGCATATTTAGCTAAGGTTCTGGTAGGTGTACAAATAATGTGCCTCTAAATAGCATCCTCTTGTATAGTAGTTCCATCTGTTAGCTCAGATTCTGAAATGTACATCCCTGATGTTGCTTTCCACCTTAATAATGTCTGAACTTTGTTCATAAATAAAAGGATTTTGTCTGAGGCTCTAGGGCTTCAGAACCAATTGAAATGGGATTGTCAAACTGGGAATGTGTTTCAGACCTCTAAAAGAGGCAGTTGGAGATTGTCTTATGTATGCAAAGAAGGGAAGAAAACTGAGTGAGGTTTACACATTTTATTTGCCTGCAGTGCTGCAAAAAGTCAGGCCAGGCGTGGTGGCTGGAAAATATTTGAGAGACTGTGTAAAAGAAGATTAAAAATGTCATTTGTTTTGAAAAGCTTGTAAATGGCTAATATTTAAGGCCCTACCAAATTCATGGCCATGAGAAATGCATCATGGACCATGAAATCTGGTCTTTTGTGTGCTTTTACCTTATACTTACTATACAGACTTCATGGGGGGAGATCAGCATTTCTGAAATTGGAAGTTCTGACCCAAAAAAGGGAATTCCAACAGAATTGCAAGGTTATTTTAGGAGGGTTGCAGTATTAATACCCAGCTTTGAAGACAGTACAGAAATGTGGTTGGCTGGATAGCAGAGGCTGTGCCCTACCAGCAGCAGCACAGAAATAAGGGTGGCAATACTATACAATGCTATCCTTATTTTTGTAGTGCTGCCATCAGAGTTGGGAGGCCACAGCATGGCTACTGTTGATTGAGAGCCCGGCTCTTGCAGCTAGGAACACAGAAATAAGGGTGGCAAGACTGTGTTGTGCTATCCATACTTCTGCACTGCTGTTGCTGGTGGTGGTGGCTCTTTCTTCTGAGCTGGGCTCCTGGCCAGCTACTGCCCTTCAGCTGTATAACTCTGAAGGAAGTGCTGCCACTACCAGCAATGCAGAAGTAGAAGTAGCAGTACTGCACCTCACCCTAGAATAACCTTGTAACCACCTTACAACTCTTTTTTTAAGGTCAAATACACCACTGTGAAATTTCAGATTTTAAATAGGTGAAATCATGACATTTTTTATTTTAAAAATCCTGTTACTGTGAAATTGACCATCATGGACTGTAAATTTGGTGGGGCACTACTAATATAGTACCCTACAAACACTGACTAATTAATGCATCTGTTTGTTATGTAAAAATGAAGTATGCTTGTGGTGTATTTACATAGGTAGGAATGTACAAAAAATTAATCCAAATTAATTAAAATTGTGAATTTAAAACAGATATGGTTAAAACAATATTAAAACACTGTGCAGATGCTCTCATTTAGAATTAATGTAGTTCTAATTTGGTATAGTTTAAGTAATATCCCTCTGTAGTCAAACCTTTATATTACTCTTGGTCGTTAGATTGTGTTGACGCACATAAGATCTTTAACCTATTTCATGAATGTAATTTCTTTAATAATATAAACTTGGCAAAACTGTGGTGGTAATAGAGATCTGCAAAGGTTGCCTGTAATGGATTATTAAATTGAAGCACATTTGTCATGCAGTTAATGTATGTACTTAATATCTCCAAGACGAGATGTTTTATTTCATAACAGCAGTAATTGACCTTACTTTCATGTTTACCCATTTCAGTATCGGGGAGAAAATATGCTACTGATTCTGGTCTAGTCATCTCAACTTGATACGTATTGTTTGAAATGACAGGATCAAGGTGGATGTGGAATTCCAAAAATTGCTTTTTTTTGTTATGTATTTGTATTTCTGCTTTAGAATAGTTTTCTTACAACAAATACAAGATGTGTTGAATACTTAATAGGACCGGTTCTATCAGAAGACTGATTAGAATCCTGATCTGGTAATTCATGTCACTGATAACAGGCAAAAATGCTACCTTTTTGGTCTTTATAAAATTAATTAGATTATTTTTAGGAATGGATATGAATTAGTTGCTTTTGTGAGTTTGAGATAATTTGATGTCAGTACAGTATCTCCTGCATAGTTCAATACGTGAATAATCTCAGTATGTATTTAACAGTAATGTATTATGGCATAAACTTTAATGAGTTGCAACTCACTTCATCAGGTGCCATAATAAAATTGTTAGTCTTTAAGATGCCACTGGATTCCTTGTTGTTCTGCTGAAACAGATTACTTCTGGAAATTGTCAGTATACAGTCAGTTATTTGTTGTAGTACTGCTGAAAGGAAACACAGAATTTAGACAGTTAATTCTCAATGGGTTATTGTTCCTTGCTGTTTGTACTAGGGATGTTAAATTTCGATTAGTTGATAAGGGGGGCACTTGCTATCCCCACTGTGCCTCTCCCTTTGAAATGTATAAGAGCCGGAGAATGCCTAAGCTTTGTTTCAAGTCATGGCTTTTTTAAAAACCAAGCCATTTACTATGCTTGCAACAATAGTCTTGTTTTAATAATAAAAAGTGTTGGGGTTTTTTTGGTGGGGGGCGTGGTATTTAACTGGTACTGGTTGATCTTTTGTGTGCCTGACTGCAGACATATTACCAGAGAGAGCACAGGTTCATTGTTCTGTGGAGCCTGTTCTTATTCATTTTTCTAACTCCTTAGGGAAAGGAGGTTGGGGGTTTTGCCCTCAGAGTAGAGAATCCAAGTGACTTCTTCCCTGGACAAGGAAGTTTGTACTGTTGTTGGTGGCAGTACCAATGGATTTCAGGGGAACCTGAAAACAGAAAAACTTTTTTATCTCCGGAAACTGCAGAGACAGGATTTCACGGTATTTTTATTTTGCTAGATGGTGTAATTACACCAGCCCCCATTACCCAGACTCAGTGCCAGGTTGGGGAATTCAGCCATGACAGGCTCTTGTACATTTCAAAGCAAGAGGAGCAGCGGTTGGTTCCGGCGCAAGTGGGACTATTTCAATCCCCACACATGACTTTTCCCTGCTGTCCTCAACCCTCTGCAGAGATGGTGCTGGGGGAACCGGCTTTTAAGCTGACTCCCCCCAGTACCGGCTCCTCTTCTCTTCTCTTCTCTTCCTCCTCCCTTCCCC
>JANRFK010004440.1:10103053-10114995 GCA_030068395.1 Apalone spinifera | reverse complement strand
CAGAGGCAGCAAGGGGGGGGGGGGGACATGTAGTTGAAAAGGTTAATCATATAGTTGACTACACTTCGACATCACTAGATTGGGTTTTCAAGATTTTCTAGTTTGGGTTGTCAAATCCTGATTGCACCAGCATTTTGTAACTGGATATTGTGTGTTGGTCTTAAAGGAGACTAGGGATGTCAACATGTAGTTGACTACATGATTAACTGATCAGCATGGGTTTATTGGTTAATCCCATCAACTACATGCATACCCCTCCTGCTGCCTCTGTATCAGAGGCAGAGGGGGGAGGCAGAAGCCAGTGCCCATGGGGAGCTAGCTTTTAAACCAGCACCCCACAAGGACCAGATCCTGAGGTCCGATCTCCCCCCACACCACCTCACTGCTGCCTCTGATGGAGGCGGACTGCCCCCCCCCCCCACTTGCTGCCATCCACAGAAGCAGCAGGGGAGCAGGCAGGAGCCAGTGCTTGGGGGAGGGGGGAGCCACATACTTTTCCCCTCCCCCATGCAGCAGCATGGGGGCAGGGCATGGAAGACTGCTGCAGAGCAGCCTCTGTCTGTGGCAGGCCCAGGGATGCTGTCAGATGCCAGCGCAGCCTCTGTTTGCAGGGAGCATGGCAGAAAGGAGCTGGTTTATGTGCAGAACCTGTTTTTCATAGGCAGCCGCACAGGGTGTCAGGGGGACTCCCTGGGAATGGGAGCTGTGCAGTACTGCGGGACAGTTAACTAGCTAAATGTCTAGTTTAACCAATTAATATTTTAAACAGGATTTTACATCCTTAGTATACAGTCTCCTCTTATCATAACTTGAAGCAAAGTAAGGGTTTGGTTGTGCCAGAAAAGTGGGATGTTTCTGGAATGGGATTGCTTCTCATAAAACCATACACACAGAGACCCAATCAGCAGGCAGGTGAAAGACACTGGCTGAGGGCATGCGTGCACCCTCTGGAATTGCCCCATCCCCAAGCCTCTCACTTCTCCTAATGGAGAAGTCCCTCTGACTAGGGACAAGACAGATGCCCAGCAAAGGACTCCCCATCAAGGTCCCATTTCGCCCATCCAGCCCCAAATTCACTGGTGATCAAGGTGGTGAACCAAAGGTCTAAACAACAACAGTCTAGAACTACTCTAGCAGACTGAGATAATAAGGGACTGGACGTGTTGGAAAAGGATTTTATTCCCACTATTTTTAATACCTCAAAAGAATGGAGGCCAATTCTTGACCTCAGAAGCTTAAACAAGTTTGTAGAGAAACAAAGGTTCAGAATGTTCACACTCTTCACAATAATCTCAGCTCTAGAGCAGGGGGACTGGTTTTCAGCCCTTGACCTGCAAAATATCTATTTTCACATCATCAAACATCCAGCTCAAACATTTTCTGAGATTTACAGTAGGAGCTGCCCGCTATCAATACAAGATTCTGCCCTTCAAGACTCTCCACAGCCCCCCAGGTCTCTTCCAAACTCCTTGTGGTAGTGACCGCATACCTCAGGAAGCAAGGAATCATCATCTTTCCTTATCTGGATGATTATCTTCTTAAAGCACCGGTGCATGTGACACCATCCACAGCACCATCACAGTGTTTAAATGCTTTCGACACTTGGGTCTGCAAATAAACACACAAGTTGACAATACAACCCACACGGCCTCTGGAATTAGGTGGTCACTTTGCTGCCACTGCCTCCCTTCTGCACCATCATTTCTAAGTCATCACCAGTCTTGTAATCTCTTTACAAACTGTCTCTCAAACCACATAACAGCAATACCTACAACTACTGGGCCATATGGCTGCATGCACCTTTATGGAGAAACACGCAGAAGTGCATAAGAGATCTGCAAGTTCGGCTTGCTATTATGTACAAGCCTCACAAACATTCATTGACGCTGCCACTCATGATTCCTCCCAAGGTGAAAGATTCTTATCTGGTGGACACAGCTCCACAATCTCTGGTCTGGAATCTCATAAGTTCAGGATCCACCTGTACATGTTATTGCCACTGATGCCTCTCTCATAGAGTGGAGAGCCCACATGCATCATCATGTAGCACAGGGTCTCTGACCCACAGCCAAGCAGAACCTGCACATACGCATACTGGAACTCCAGGCAGTCTGATATGCTTGCCTCCATTTCCTTTCATGCGTTGTGGGCATTATGGTTCAGGTTCTCGCAGACAATGTTCCGTACTTGTTTTATGTATACACGGGAAGCTTGGTCCCTCTCTTTCTCTGCACTCAGGCTGTGGAACTGGTTTACCCAGCACCATATTCACCTCTCGGCCTCATACCTAGTTAGCTCCCCAAACACAACAGCAGACACACTCAACCAATGATTTCCTACCAATGAGTGGGAGCTGGATGACATCCTGCACCCCATGTTTAACCAATTGTGTTACCGGACCATAGACCCCTTCACCACAGATAGATACAGGAAATGCATGACATTTCATTCTAGAGCAGGTCTAGCAACCACTTGAAGGGTGATGCCCTTCTTGACTGGCACGCACTATTGGGCCTACATGTTACTTCCCACTTCGCTGCTACAAAAGGTGATGCACAAAATCTGCTTAAAATCAGATACAGATTCAGAAGTACAGGGGGCGGGGGCTGCGTGTAACCGTGAAGGTTAACCATTTTCCTCATTTACACTATCACATCCCTACTATGAAGTCTCATTCCCCGTGGCAGTTGTTTCTGCTGGATTGGTCAGAGAGCTGGGAGCACATGTGGCAGACCCACCATACTCTTCAAGAACAGTTACCATGAGAATCCACCCTATATTTCTCCCTTAAGTTTGCACTTCTTTTAATATTAACCAACCCACACATGTCCCAGTATTCTTTCTGAAACTGCATACCAGTGCATTAGAAACTGCTTTGCCACACCCTTGATCTCAGACTTTCATTGGCATTCTATTTGGAAAGAACTAAGCCATTCTGGACTTCTTCAAAACTTTTTGTCTCAATAGCTAAATGCTCCAAGGGCAATCTGATATTTTCACAAAGACACTCTAATTGGAAAGCATGGTGCCTCAAGCTCTGTTACCCACTACAAGGAATGCAGCTGCCATAGCTGATATGCACACACTCTACCAGAGCGATGGCCGCATCTGTAGTGTTCCTACACAATGTCCCCTTGACTGACACATTAAGGCAGCAACTTGAACATGACAGTATACTTTTACCAGCACTATATCATCACTCTGGAATTTCAGAAGGGCATATCTCTGGGCACAGCAGTACTCTTGACAGCCATTCTGTCAACTGCAAAGTCCCTACCAACCTAAGGGACAATGCTACTAAAGCACCCATGATACCTCTCCATAAAGTGAAGGTTATGTGTGCAATAACTGAGGTTCTGCAAGATGAGTGTCTCCATGGGTGCTCCACTATCCACCCTCTTTCTTTCTACTTTGGAATTCATTGGCTCCACAGTAAAAAGGGAGCTGAAGATTCTGGGTCTCGTGCATGGCTCTTTAAGCGGGGGTGTTTGTATCGCGAGATGAGCACGCATGTGTGATCTGGAGGGACATTTCTGCAAAAATCATGCAAAGTTGCAGGGCTGCACCATGGAGCGGAGTACCCACAGAGCTGCAGTTACTGCACAGGTGAGTAACCTTCAATTCCACTCCCCGCCCTGGCCAGAGATATTCCTTTGCTAGCTGTATTGTTGCTAGAAGAGCTGTAATTGTGAATGTGTGCCAGCCTCACCATCCTTTCAGTGCTGGTTTTGTTGAGGTTTCTCTAGTGATGGACGGAGAGAACCTCTTACCATCTATATATACTCCCACAATGAGAAACTCTCCCATGGCCTGAGCATGGCACATCTGCTTTGAGTGGCAATAAAGTACCATGTCATAGCTTTAAATGGGATAATTGCTGAGAAATGATTGTTGATACCTTGAAATTCTTTTTCATGTAGATTAGTAGTTCCCAGCCTGTGGTCCACGGACCCATGGGAGTCTGCAGCAGTGATGTTGGGGCTCCACATGGATCCTCTTGCAGCTAGCATGTCCTTCGACTCACGTTGCTTTCCGTAGCTTTGGAAGCAGCACAGGCTGAGGGATGTGCAGTAGAGATCTTAAAATTAGATTAATCAACTAATTGAACAGTCAACAGAATTTCCATCGACTATTTGATTAGTTGATAAGGGCGCTTCTGCTTTGAAACATACTAAGAGCTACATTTCAAAGGTGGAAGTGCCGCACAGAGTTCCACCTTTGAAATGTACAAGAGTCTCAGTAGGAGCTCTTGTGCGTTCCAAAGATTGAAGAGTGGCATGGAGCCTGGGGCCCATGGGGGACCCACTGGCTCCATGTGGTGCTTCCACTTTGAAATGTACAAGAGCCCCAGAAGGAACTCTTGTACATTCCAAAGGTGGAATGCCACTGCTGTGCCTTTGCCCCCTTCCATGGAGCTGGAGCTGGGGGGGAACCAACTTTTAAGCCAGCTGCCCTCAGCCCCCCCTGCGGAGGTGGGGGGGAAGGAAAGCAACTAGTCAACTAGTGTGTTGACTATCCGATAAGTTGACTAGTCGCTTACATTTGTAATGTGCAGGCTGCAGGCACAGCTATATTGTTTGGTGAGCGGGGGTTGTCTGTAAAATTGTAATGGATTGAAAAGGGGTCCATAGTCTCGAAAAGGTTGAGAGCCACTGATGTAGATTATCCTGTCTATTTTTTTTTCCTGGTTTGTAAAAGGTAAATGTTTAGTCTGAACAGCTAACAACCTCAGACTCCCTTGCCAGAGAGTGTTTAGTCTGGTAATCAAGGAGTCTGGAAGATCTTGTTATGTATAGTTAAAATAAAGTGTGAGACATTTGTAAAATGCCTTTCCCTTCTTTCTTTTTATTGTTGTAAAATATTTAAATGTAACTTTTCTACACAAGTGGACACTTCCACCTGACTAGTCAACTGATAGTCACATATGGCTTTTAATCAAACATGTACATGTTGGTACACAAGGGGAAAACACAGAAAATGAACACTGAGAAACAAAATCTGTTTAAATACAAGATTTTTCTAGGGGCATGAGGATTTTTTTAAAGAAACAGTTTCTGTTTCTAAGGTATAAATATCACCAAATTATCCATCAACATTTTTAGTTGTTTAGTTTAACTCTAGCCTTCTTGATAATATATTTTTTTTGTTGCTTGACTGTAAGAGTTAAAATTGTTGTTGGTGGAACAAGTTGTGGGGTTTTTTTTTGTACTTTTTTGAGCACTTGCCTACTTCAGTGTCTGTCTTATTATGCGAGATATAGCACATACTTTTTGAACTGATGTTTTTGCCACATGAGACTAAAGGCAAAGGTACAGAAAATGTTTTAAATATAATTGAGTTCAACTAAATAGTATGAATTAAGGCTGTTAAAATGCGGTTACTTTCCCAATTGATTAGTTGATTTTTTTTAATTGACTACTCGATTAGTCAATAAGGATTGCCATTACAGTGTTCAGTCCAGCTTGCAATGGATCCCAACGTAACTCCCCCACTGCTGCTCAGTATTGTAAGGGACGGGGTTGGGAGTCGGCTTCCCAGTCCCTTACAATGCAGAGCAGCAGTTGGGGTGCTTACACGGGCTAACCAATGACCCACAGGAGCAGACGCTGAGCTGGCGTCTTCGCACACCAGCTTCCCTGTCCCTTGTAGTGCGGAGCGGCAGCAGGGGAGATGAGAGGGATGCAACTAGTCATAATGCTAACTGATAAGCTCCTGCTTATTGGTTAGTCGACTAGTTGCTTACAACCCTAGTATGAATGTAAAGACTGAGCATATTTCAGACACTCATACTTAAAAAAAAAAAATCTTGGGATGTTCTTTATTTGTGCACACACACACACACACACACACACACACACACACACACACACACACACACACACACACACACACACACACACACACACACAAAATCAGAATGGGTAAAAACTAATAGACAAAGAATATTCATCTTCAGGAAGTCATTTGTTTCCATGAGTCAGTGATGGTAGTTCCATAAAACCAAAGTGCTCATTCTTCAGTATGTGTGGCTTAATTATGACCTTCATCCAGTAGACTGATGTCTTTTTGCTTATTCTACTGTAATTCAGTTGATGATTAATGTATTCTTGTTGAGAAATTTGAACAAATAATAGAAATGGAAGACTGGGAAGGACCTCAAGAAGAAATGCCATGTGTATTTTAAAGCTTTGAGGATTAAAATCCCTTTGAGGATTTTTTTTTAAATTCCTTTACTCTGAATCATTATCTTTCTTAGGTTATATTTACGCTAGAAATCCTACTGTAGCACAGTTGCAGCATTGTAGTGTAGAGACTACAGCAATGGAAGGGTTTTTTCAATAACTGTGCTAATTCCACCTCTCGAAGAGGTGGTGGCTAGTTTGACAGATTTTTTTCTGTTGACCTAGGCTTCGGTGAACTTAGCTACATTTCTCAAGCAGTATGGCTAGAGTAGCATAGAACAGCCCTTTTTCGCTGCTTCAGCCAGCTGGTGGACTGCTCTGGCCAGCCAGCCGGGATACTGCTGCACCCTGGGCGGGGGACTGCTCCAGCCAGCTGGCCCTCTTAACCAGTTAGGCGAATGCTTATCAAGTAACTGGTTAACTATTTATAGCCCTAGAAACCTTCATGTACCCATTGAGCATCAAAGCATGATAATGATGATAACCTTGGTGTGCCGAATGCTGGGATATGTCCAGAGAGTATCCAGGGTTTGCTGTAACAGGAACAATCTCAAAAGACCATGAACATTCTCTTCTGCAAAGCACTTCAGTGACTTGCAAATGCTGTTGCCATTCAGTCCTATTGACAGTGTTATGGAGGTTTCTGGTGCCATCAGACAAGCGCAGACTGGTGGGACTGCATTGTTATGCTGCTATGGAATGATCATCAGTGGCTGCAAAATTTTAGCATGCATAAGGCTCCTTTCATGGAAGTTTGCAAGTTGCTTTCCCCCCCTCCCTGAAGCGCAAGAATACCAGAATGAGATCCACTCTGACAGCAGAGAAGCGAGTGACAGTTGCCCCGTGGAAGCTTATAATGCCAAACAGCTACCCATCAGTTGGGAAATCTACAGTGGGGGCTGTTGTGATCCAAGTAGTCAAGGCAATCCATATCCTTCTGCTACAGAGGAAGTGACTCTGGAAAATTTGCCACACTGGGGTTCCCTAACTGTTGTGTTGCAAAAGATGGAATGCACATCCCCATCTTGGCACCTGAAAAATTGCAGAGGAATACATAAATCGCAAAATGTACTTCTTGATGGTGCTGCAGGGGCTGGTGAATCACAAGGGATACAGAGCAGCATGCCTCAGCCAGCTTTTGCTACACTCCAGCCCACTCTTACTGGAACTGCGCATAGGGCTGCATCTGCTTACTTGCACCTCTGCCTCTCCTCCACACAGCAGTGAAGTCCAGATCTCCTCACGCTCCATGCTGGTGCTTGTCTGCAACCTTGGAAACTTATGGTCAGATGTGCTGCCTACTAGGGCTGTTAAGGACTAGTCGATTATCAGATAGAGGCAGCAAAGTGGAGAGAAGAGGGGGTACTTCAAAGTGGCAGTGCCGCAAAGCTGAGTTGGGGATCAGCTGTGTGGCGCTGCTGCACCTGGAGCCCGGAGTCAGCTGGGGAGTCCCCAGCTGACCCTGGCTCTGTGTGGCATTTCAAATCGGCAGTGCAGCATGGAGCCTGGGTCAGAGGGGGACTCCGAGTCCCCCGCTGATCCCAGGCTCCATGCTGCGCTGCCGCTTTGAAATGCACAAGAGCCCCTGCTAGGGATACTTGTACACTTCACAGCTGGCATGCTGCATGCAGCCTAGAGTCAGTGGAACTTCCTGTTGGCCCTGGGCTGCATGCAGAGTCCTGCATTCCTCCTTTGAAATGTACAAGAGCACGAGCATGGGCTCTTGTACATTTCAAAGGAGGACTATGGAAATTCTATTGACTACTCAACTAATAAATTAACTGTTACTTAACATCTGTACTGCTTACTCTGAGGTTTGCTTACCACGCTGGCCACAAAGGGCTTTTCCTGTTCATCTGGTGAGCAGTAGAGTTCAAAGTCGTGCCCAGAGCGGTCACTGCAAGGCACAATAGAACATCTCTCGGAGGCCACGAACATCGACTTTCAAAGCGTTGTGTCTGCACTACCAAAAGTCGACCATGCAAAGTTGAATTTAGCGGTTACTCCTTGTGAAAGCAGGAGTACAGCAATCAACTTCAGTGTCCTTAAAGTTGATGAAACAATCTTGGTGGTGTGGACTTGTTTAGAAAATTGACCTAATGCAGTTAAGTTCAATATAAGCTTCCACTGTAGAACAGGCCTGAGGGAACTAGTTGTGATGGCATAGGTATAAACTACCATTTCACAAAATAATTGCTGTAAAATAAAAGTGCTTCTGACTGGGGCAGCAAGTTTGCAGAAATTTTGGTGGTGCCCAGAGTGCCCATAGCCTGCACCTTCCCCTCCCCAAATGCCTCTCCCTAACCTGCCTGAGGCTCTGGGAGACAGTTTGTGTGACTCCAGGATGGAGTTTGGCTACTGGGTGCAGGCTCAGCTGGGATTGAAAAGGGGTGCAGGAGTGGGTGCAGGCTCTGTGGAGTTTGGGTTTAGGAAGGTGTGAAGTGTATGGCTCTGAGAGGGGGTCTGAGATGTAGGGATATAAACTCCTATTTAATTGGTTAATCAGTTAAAATGAGTGGTGGCTGGGGGGATATTCCAGTGTCACTGGGCTGGAGCAACATACACAAGGGCAACTCCCAACCCGCCCAACATACACAAGGGCAACTCCAAAATAATAATAAAATATGTGACCAGATTAAACCAGTTTACGAAGTCACACAATTTTATATTCAAGATGGTAGGCGTTTAAAACATGTCTTTTTTTAAAATAAAATTTCAGTGTGAGAATATAAGTTAACATTCACAGTATAAGACTATCAAGTTTGTTTAATGATATTGTGTAATTAGAATTCTTAGATGTTCCAACAAAGACTTTACATATCAATAGGAACACATTGCTCTAAACCTAGTAATTGTGACTAAAACAGAATGCTTATACTACTAAAACAAACCATAGTTGCATATTATGGTACCCTGCAATGCAAATGATATAGGACAGATTTTCTGTTTTGGTATGGTAAGAGAAATAACTCTATCAGATGCTGTTAAATGATTAAATTCGTCTCTGTGCTACTCTATTCAAAGTGACCTAATAGACCTGTTACATATGACAGCATCATGTGGTATATTTTTCAGCAGTCCAATAATTAGAGAGCACCTCTTTTCTCTTGTGAAGGATTTCATAGAATCATAGAGCTGGAAGAGACCTCAGGAGGTCATCAAGTCCAGCCCCCTGCCCAAAGCAGGACCAATCCCAACTAAATCAACCCAGCCAAGACTTTGTCAAGCTGAGACTTAAACACCTCTAGGGATGGAGACTCCACTACTTCTGGGGACTGAGGTAAGGCTGACTGGTCTGTAGTTCCCTGGATTGTCCTTCTTCCCTTTTTAAAAAGATGGGCACTACATTTGCCTTTTTCCAATCATCTGGGATCTCTCCCGATCGCCAAGAGTTTTAAAGATAATGGTCAAAGGCTCTGCAATGACATTTGTGAACTCTCTCAGTACCGTCAGATGCCTTAAATCCGGACTCATGGATTTATGTATGTCTAGCTTTTCTAAATAGTTCCTAACCTGTTCTTTCTCCACTAAGGGCTGCTCACCTCCTTCCCAAACTGTGTTGCCTAGCGCAGTAGTCTGGGAGCTGACCTTGTCTGTGAAGACAGAGGCAAAGAAAGCATTGAGGACTTCAGCTTTTCCCACATCATCTGTCACTAGGTTACCTCCCTCATCCAGTAAGGGCCCCACATCCTCTCTGATCACCCTCTTATTGCTAACATGCCTATAGAAACCTTTCTTGTTACCCTTCACATCTCTTGCTAGCTGCAATTCCAGTTGCGCTTTTGCCTTCCTGATAACTCCCATGCATTCTTGAGCAATATATTTATTCTCCTCCCTAGTCATCTGTCCAAGTTTTCACTTCTTGTAAGCTTCCTTCTGTGTTTAAACTCACCAAGGATTTTCTCCAGTAAGCCAATCTGATTTGCCTACCATATTTGCTTTTCTTAGTGTGCATTGGGATGGCTTTTTCCTGTGCCTTTAATAAGGCTTCTTTAAAATACTGTCAGTTCTCCTGGATTCCTTTCCCTTTCATGTTAGCATCCCTGGGGATACTGCCCATCAGTTCTCTGAGGGAGTCAAAATCTGCTTTTCTGAAGTCCAGGGTGTGTATTTTGCTATTTTCCTTTCTTCCTTTGGTCAGGATCCTGAAATCTACCATCTCATGATCACTGTTTCCCAGGTTGTCACCTACCTCCACTTCCCCTACTACAGGGGTGGCCAACCCATTACAGACGAAGAGCCAAAATAGTGGTGGATACAGCGCAAAGAGCTGAGGGGCGGAGGAGTTGTTGGAGGGGTGGGGGAAGGCCCACTGCATTTTCCCTTTTAAGGCAGCCATTTTGAACTCTGCATGGGGTGCATGGCTCTGTCTCTTTTAGACAGAAAGATGCTGCCCCTTTCAGAGCCGTGAAGCGCGGGAGCTGCAATTTTTTTCTTTGAAGAGCCGTATGTGGTTCACCCCTGCCCTAGTAGTTCCTCCCTGCTTGTGAGCAGAAGGTCAAGCTGCACATGGCCCCTGGTCGGTTCCTTCGGTACTTGTGCCAAGAAGCTATCCCCAACATTCTCCAAAAAATTCCTGGATTGTCCGTGTACTGCTGTTTTGGTCTTCCAACACATGTCAGGGTGATTAATGTCCCCCATGAGAACCAAGGCCTGCGATCTGGAAGCTTCTCTCAGTTGTCTGAAGAAAGCTTTGTCTACCTCATCCACCTGATCCGGTGGTCTGTAGCAGACCTCAACCACATCATGCTTGTTGCTTCCGCCTCTAAACTTAACCCATAGACTCTCCACAGGCTTTTCTTCCTCTAAGTACTGGAGCTCTGAACAATCATACTGTTCTTACGTACAGTGCAACTCCTCCTTTTCTCCCCCACCTGTTCTTCTTGAACAGTTTATACCCTTCCATGACAGTGCTCCAGTCATGCGAGTCATCCCACATAGTCTCTGTTATTCCAATCAAATCATAGTTCTTAGACTGGGCCAGGGCTTCTAATTCTTCCTGTTTGTTTCCCAGGCTTCTTGCAGTTGTGTATAAACGCCTTAGATAACCAGTTGATCACCCTACCTTCTCCATCTGAATCGGGCCCTCCCTTGTTGTTCGTTCTTCCTTGTGTTTCTTCCCGGTATCCGACTTCCTCACTTCAGGGCTTTGGTGACTGTCCTCCAACGAACCTAGTTTAAAGCCCTCCTCGCTAGGTTTGCAAAGTCTGCCCGTGAAGATGTACTTTCTTTTCTTTGTTAGGTGGATCCCATCTCTGCCCAACAATCCCTGTGCCCGGAACAGAGTCCTATGGTCAAAGAAACCAAACCCCTCTCTCCGCCACCACCTACGCAACCACGCATTTACTTCCTCAATTCGAGGATCCCTACCAGGACCTTTTCTTTCAACAGGTAGGATGGACAAGAACACCACCAGCACTTCAAATTCCTTGATCCTTCTTTCCAGCGCTACATAATCTGATGTGACCTGCTCAAGGTCATTCTTGGCCGTATCGTTAGTTCCCACGTTGAGAAGCAGGAAGGGGTAGCGATCTGAAGGTTTGATCAGTTTTGAAAGACTCTCGGTCACATCCTGAATATGAACTCCTGTTAAGCAGCACAGTCTGCCACTGAAATTCTCTTCATTCAAAGCTACAGCAGAACTGCTTCAGGGGTCAATGCTAATTTAAATATCGGGGTAGCCGTGTTAGTCTGAATCTGCAAAAACAGCGAGGAATCCTGTGGCACCTTATAGACTAACCGAAGTGTTGGAGCATAAGC
>JANRFK010004440.1:10074594-10094894 GCA_030068395.1 Apalone spinifera | reverse complement strand
ATTAGTAATTACTGTTCTTATTCTTATTAGGAATTTATGCTATTAAAAAAAAACACTTTTTGGGGGGGAGGGTGGTGAGTCCTTTTTTTTTGTCTGGCGAGTAGGGTTTTCCAGAATTTGTCGAGTCCTGAATATAGGTGAGAGTATGAAGCCACATAATTGAATTTTTTTTCTATTTTGCTTTTTAAAAGTCTCAGCAATTAAACACACAACCTCCCCCCGCCATTAACAGAATATTTAAGTTGCAAAGTTGAGCATACAAGTTAGGAAATGCAATAATTATGGTTGTCTGTGTAACTTTAATTTATCCCACTTCTGTGTATGTATTTTGATATGGTCTTTACATGATCACATGCTGTCTTTTTCCACAGGATCCCAGCCTCAGTCATTGCACAGGATGGACCTGCTTTGGGGATGAATCAAGGTAGTATAATAATGGAGGCTGTTGTCTGTAGAACACTTGTGTGTGTGGTGTTCTCCCCTCCCTCTCCCCCCCCAGAAGTTAGGAGAGGTAATGAATTACCTGAAAACTGCTTAAAGTGAGAGGATGGTCTCATGAAGGCAGTCAGATGCTGCCATTATCCATCCTATCTTCTGCTACAGAGTTTCAGTGTGATGCTAGGCAAGTCCCTTAAACCAGTAGTTTCAGATATGGTCAGTAATTTATGCAATCTTTAGTTTGGATACCTTACTGAGATCCTGTAAAGTGCTGAGCACAGTGGGGGAAGTTGTACTTTGAACTTAAATAAAGCTGAGTATTCTTTCAGTCAGGGCATAGAGTTCTAAAGCTAGGTACCCACAAATATTGCATACTTTTGACTGTCACTTTTCCATCAGTAAAATGGAGATAATACCACTGTAATTTGCAGGTTTTGTGACGATTAGTATTTAGATTAATATTTGTGAACACGCCTATATTATAGTAGTGAATACCATCAAAAGGCCCATTTGGAAAAAAAATAATTATTCTGCCTTCAGACCAAGGTTTAAGTAATGTGTAGTAAATAAGATTTAGGGCCACATATTGAACTCTGAAGATAAAACAAATTATTGAATAACTGTTCACAAAGTGAGATCTGTCTGTTTCAGGTACTGAATGAGGGATCCTTTGATGACATACTACTTTTTCTGTATAATTAGACAGTCAAAATGCATATGTCCAAAAGGGCTGTATATATGGACAACCTTAATTCTGGTATTTCCTAGCTTTTGAGTGCTTGATTTTTGCAACCTTAATTTTTGTATATAAAGAATATTAAGATGATCAAAAATATAAATAATAGATTGTCAAAGATTTATTCGGCAATAATTTCTCTTGCTATAACTTGAATAGGTCAATATACTTAAAAAGCTGTTCTCATTTTTTTTTTTTGGTAAGCTTAATACTGACTTTAAAAAAAAAAAATCTGAACAGAAAAAAGATTTCACACTTAAAATATAGTTATGATTTAACCCAGATATTCTAGTTTCAAACTTAGTGTGTGTTTAGCCATGAGCGAGGAAAGTATGTGTCAATTTGGAAGGAAAAACTATCAGAAATGTAACCATGGACCTAAGATGCTGCTTTTGAGTTTCATAGGAATGTGCACTCACATCTGAATTTTTTTGGATATCAACATAAATAAATGTAGCTGAGCTTGCTGTAAATGAATTTGTCTGTTTAAATACACAGACAGTGGCATTCTGCATAAATGTTCTTTGTCTAATTTTTACAGTATAATTAGAGATGACACCCGGATTGTAAAGCACTTGAGATCTGCCAGTGGATAAATACTATATATAAAAGCACAGGTGGTGGTATTGTTTATTATTTTGTTTGGTCTTTTACTGTATTTACATGAAGATTTGCCTTTGGGAATATTGTAATTTCATTTGTCTGTACTTCATTACAGATTTTACTGTTCCTTAGGCTGTATCAATGGAGCACATTCAAGGAGCTTGGAAGACCATCAGTAATGGTTTTGGATTCAAGGATTCTGTCTTTGATGGATCAAACTGTATTTCACCTACTATTCGTCAGCCATCTGGCTACCAACGCCGAGCTTCTGATGATGGCAAGCTCTCAGATGCATCTAAGACTAGTAACACCATTCGGGTTTTCTTGCCTAACAAGCAGCGCACAGTGGTAAGTGTACATAAGCCACATGTATAGCTGTGTCTACGTTATACTCTACTGGCAACACTTTATAGTCTGAGGATAACTACATGCTGCAGTCAAAAACACACCATTTCTACACTCCAGCATATCAAGCTACATGTGTCAATGAAAGGCTCTGGCAGAGAGGAGACAGTGGGGAAAGCTTCAGCAGCTGCCTGCTGCTAGGGCCTTTCACTCTGGCAAGTAAACACTCTGGCCATGGGAAGGCGGTAGGGAAAGGTTTCCCCTTTGCCAGAAACTTACCTGTGTCAGGGAAAGAGCTCCAGCAGCAGGAAGGCATGGGTAAAAATAGCAACATAGATGGGAGGCATATCTGGGCAGCTAGAGATCCATTGTAGGGTGTGTGTTTGAGTATCTATCCCCATCCTTCAGGTGTGTCTGTATTTACTCACCTAAGCCATGTCTCAGTCTTCACTCCTGTCTTGACCTGCAGTAGGGGGACACTACATGCCACCAAAAGAAGGGTGCAGTACTAAAGCGTCCTAATATTATAGACTTTTACCATTAACACAGGATGTATGTGTGGCAACAATAATGTTAAATAAAACTGGAAGGTTGGTCAATGTTTAGGAAATTTATTATCAGTCTATTAACCCTAAATTGTATATTTAAAAAATAGTGCCACTATATTCTGATACAGGGTGAACCTCTGTAGCCTGGCACCCTCAGAACCTGACTGGTGCCAAACTAGAGAATTTGCCGGACCACAGGAGGTCAGTATTGTCTCGCAGCATTACCAGCAGTAATTCCACTGCTTACTGGGCTCTTGCAAGACATTTACGGGTAAATTAGAACTAAATAACAGCACAGAACACAGAGCCAGGACTGGTGGCTGTAAACAGACTTGATGGAACTTCAGGAAACTTGGCTGCATGCATGAAAAGAGGAGATCTGATGATGTCATCACTGGAAATCTGGTAAAGACGATACGATAGTGGGATGGGTCCTTCAATGGCATAAAGGATAGGGCATCAGCCTCTGGATCCTGGGATTGGAGTCTGTCCATCAGCTAAAATCATCTCCTAAAATCATCAGCTAAAATCATGTCAGACCACGGATGCTGCTGGACTAGAGAGGTTCAACTGGTATCATACAGTCTGCTCGTATATATTAGTAGAATATTCAAATATTTAATGGCAATAAACTTCAGTAGTGTGTTAACCTAACTTATAATACTGTTGCAGAATTATCCTAGCCTACATAAACTCAAATACATGATGATTTTTATCACAGATTGCTTCAGCATGTTTCCTACAATAAAAGAATATAGATTGAACTAAAACATCTCTTGGTCTTTGTTCCAAGCAGAGCATTCCAATAATATGCTAAAACTCAGTAGCATTGCGTGAAATCTTAATTCATGTCTTGTCCCTTCCATCAACATAATGCACCTCCCTCCATCCACAGTACTCTGTTCTATCTGCGTGTGTCAAGAATAAAACATTCCATCCAGCATAAAAAAAACAGTAAACTTCAGTAAAATTTCCCTACATAAGTTTGTTTGTTATTCTGGGTGTGTCAGAAAACATGTCTGTCTGGCCTGTTAACACAGTATGCCATAAACCAAAGCATTAAGGCCTAGCAAGTACATTGTTGCATACTGCAAGTTAACTTTTAGGGACAAATATTCAAAAGTGAACTGTAATGCAGTTCGGAGTGGTTCATTTGGCCTATATAACTATCTCAAAAAACTTTCTGAGAAGCTTTTTTTGTGCTTCCACATTAGGAATATATGGTTCTGACTTACTGCTTTTTCTGTGGAGGACCTAGAATGTGAAATCATAGCTGGAGGCTGAAACTTGAACGCCAGGAAAGGTTACTTAGGTTGGGGAGAGCTGTAGTTCGTATTTCAACCTCAAGTAAAAACATCATATTCCAAGCCCAAATATTGCAGGAGCTAGTGCTGGGGGGAGCCATCTTAAAAGATGGTTTGCCCCCAAGCACCATCTCCACAGGGGCAGGGGAGTAGCAGGGACTCAGCGCAAGCTGGGAGTCTGCTGATTCCCAGCTTTCGCCCAGTCCTGGATGCTGAGACTCTGCTTTTTAAATGTATTAAGAGTACTGGGTCCCCCCTGCTGCTCTTCAGTTGGCTCTTAATACATTTAAAAGGCAGAACCATAGTGAGATTAGCTGCTCGGACTGGGAACTACCCTGCTGTAGCTCCCCTGTTTATTGACTAATCAACTAGTCGATGGAAAATCCATCGACTAGTCGATTAATTTATTAAACTATATTTAACAGCTCTAGAAGGACAACTTTTTCTTTATCTTGGAGTTTTAAATCCCCACAGAAGCTCAGAAGTTGAATAGTCACATTATGCAATCATACCTTCCATTAAACATAGTTGTTTGTTTTTTAACCTTTAGGGAAGGTAGCAAAGGCAGGTCTGCTCCATTTTATATGGGGTGAGTGTGCCATTTGTTAAGAAGGTTTACAACTTGAGATGCTTTGGGATCATAAGATAGCATTGGTGGGCAAATGTACCACTATGTACAAGCTTTCAGCTTGAAGGGAGATCTTGCCAAAGATGTCTGTGCCTTTGTCATACAGATTGCAGTGCTTTCTATAGGAGCTGTATTGGAAGACCGTTCTGAAGTTGCAAGCAATGAGAAAGCAGCAATATGAGCTATTAGCATTGGCTGCAAATTTGCTTTTGGGTGCTGTTGGGTTGTCATAGTGATAGATCTTGTTATAGTAACTGAGTTCGGTCATTAGGGGTTAGCCCAGCTGGTTTTGGCTGGTTCTAGCTAGTTCTGTGTTATGGAATAAAATGGAAACTTGCAACTGCTGCAGTTCTGTGTTTCAAGAGTTTTCTTCCTAAACTGTAACGATATAACGAAGTGGCAGCGAGGATAAGATGCCTGTGCTGCCTCTAGCAACAAAAGAAGTAGAAGTCAATGTAAGAACACTAAATGTGCAAATGTGAAACTAGAGCCAGGGTCTGCTTTGTTCTGACCGGAGTGAAGCCCAGAAGATGTCTTTGTCAATCAAACATCAAGGTGGTGACCAGAAGGAAATCTTCTACTTTGCACAAGTAAAGAACATGCCCATCACTGCTACGCAAGTTGAGAGCAATTCACGTTGACCCAGTACTGTCCTAAGTTATGGACCTAGTGATACATGGAACATCTCTATGGGACACTCAGGTCTCACCCAACTTTATTCTCGACATGTCCAGGAGGACAGAATTATTGATCCATTCTGGGTGCTTGTTGTGGATTATTCCTACTGCAATCACAAATGTTAGAAAAGCTACATTTGGGTCACTGTGGAATGGTATGCATGAAAGAAATTGCACAAAGCTATTTTTGGTGGCCTGGTTTGGACTGTGCCATTGAAGAGAAGACGAGCTTATATTTCATGCCAGGGTGTGAGGAATGCACCTTAGTTAGCACGTTTCCACCCATGGGGCTGGCCTGAAAAGCTGTTGCAACATGGACATTGATTTTGCTAGCCCATTTGAAGGAAGCATGTTATTTGTGGTGGTAGATGCCCATTCCAAATGGCCAGAAGTCTCTCTAATGCTGTCCATTACTGCTAGAGTACTATCCAAAAACTTTGCAGAATCCTTAGTTGTTTTGGTCTGCCAGAACAACTCGTGAGTGACAGTGGTCTTCAGTTTGTGTCTCAGGAGTTTGGAAATGTTATGAAAGCAAATGAGATTCATCACATCACTTCAGCACCCTATCACCCACCCACCAATGGATTAGCTGAAAGGTTTGGGCAGACAATGAAACAAGCTTTGAAATTGGCTAGAGAACATTCACTCATTCAAAAGCATCTAGACGCCTTCTTACTATCCTACAGAAATACACCTTGTGCTACAACCAAAACGTCCCCAGCCTTTCTAATGATAGGACGTCAGCTACATACTTGTTTTGATATGCTGAAACCTTCCGACCCATGACAAATTGTGCAGTGTTAAAAGTAAGGTCAAGTCATCAGGTGTGCATCCACAGCAAAAGACTGAACCTTTAGTCCTGGAAAGCTGGTTTTGGCTCAGAACTGTGCTTCTGAAGCTAAATGGGTCCCTGCCACTGTCATCAAACCGGACCCGTTTCCTACACTGTCTGGACTGCAGAAGATCACATCTGGTGGCGTTGGGTAGATCAGTTGTTGCCAAGTTATGCCTGCCCCCAAGACACATCTCCAGTTGAGTTGATGGACCTGACCACTACTGGTGAGCTACCGACTCAAGTCACCTGTTCCTGACTCCTCTTATATCACTGCCTGTGGCCAACACAAGCCCCTCCCTGATATGACAGCCTCCCCTCTTAATGCTTCGGGTCCTAAGCCCATTGTCAGGCCTGCACCCATAACACCTTAGGGTGCAAGAACACCAGACGTTTACCGTAATCTGCCTAGAGAAAGAAGGCCGCCTCAATGGCTGGATCTTTAGTTAAGGTTAGCCCATGGTTACGGGGCAAAATAATCCCCGGGGTTAGCTGGGAGCTGAGGCAGTCTGCCCTCATTCCCTGGTTTAGTGATTGTTTTATTAAAGGGACTTTCTTATTAATGGGAGAGGAATATGTTGTCTACTGGGTTGTCCTAGTGATAATCTTGTTGTTATAGTCACCGAGTTAGGTCATTAGGGGTTAGCCCAGCTGGTTCTAGCTAGTTCTGTTATGGAATAAAATGGAAACTTGCAACTGCTGCTGCTCTATGTTTCAAGTGATTTTAAACTCTGTAATGCCAAACAATATAACAGGTGCCATTCTATGTTGATCTTGTAAATCCAGGGCTGGTGATAGACTTTGCCGGGCTCCAGGCAGTATGGGAAGGGGGAGCCCTCAAGCATGAGTGGCTGGGCTAGGGGCAGCCAGCCCTCAGTGTGGCCTGGATCATGCCACCTTTCCCTTCCCCCACTCTAAGCCCTCAGCACCGCCTGGACTGTGCCACGCCCCGCTTCCCCAGCCAGCCTGGACCATGCTGCAGAACACCAGTCCTGCAACTGCTCCCTCTGCCCTTCTGGCAGCCCTGTATGCATGATTTGATATCTGGCTACTTAAAAGACTGCCTTTGTCATGCCACCTGACATCAGCTGAGCTGCTTTCAGTTTCATACAGTTCCTGTGTTTGTTTTGGTGGCAAGATGATTTTGTAAGACTAAGAATTCACCACACACATGCATATGTATACCCTCCCCACATCCAGGTTTGTTTATATTAAGAATACAATCTAAGGCTCATTTGTTCCATCAACCATAGGGAAGGCTGTATTGGATGGGTTTTTGGATGGACTTGTTCAGTTAAATTCTGAAGGAAATAGTATCTTTCGTTAATCTGCTTTAACATTGTCCCTAGAATTACTTGAACATGTTGTCAATGTGGCATGTTAGATACATTTTTTTTAAATCTTAAACTCTATGAATAAAACTTCTGCTAATGCTAGTTTTACTGTAGTGATGTGTGTTGAATGCGATGTGTCTAGTCTTGTGTAGAATATGAAGATCTGAAAGTGGTATTTTAAACCCTTTTCTCTCTTCTCATTAGAGTGTTAAACTAAAATTGGCTGTTGTTCACAGGTAAATGTTCGAAATGGGATGACTCTGCAAGATTGTCTTATGAAAGCACTCAAAGTCAGAGGTCTGCAGCCAGAATGCTGTGCAGTTTTTCGACTTTTCAATGAACAGAAAGGGTAAGAATCTGTGCGCAAGATCAGAAATAGTTTTAACATCCTTTTGGATTTTTCAAATCCTGTTTTTAAATTAGCAGAACTGTGGTTTCTGAACCCATTTTTGCTAATTTCTTTAGAAGTCTAAGTTGGCTGTGAAGGCTCTATCCTCATCCTTTCTTCGCTCATCTTACATTTCCTCTTCCAAAAGCCACTCCTTAACCATGCTAAAATGATGTAAGAAATTAAATGTTTATTTTTATTTAAATGCTGGTATTTCTGGAGAAATTCTGTGTGCTGCTGTGTGTATGCAGATTTCTTTGCTTCCCTGCAGAAAAATGAGTTTCTGACGGGGAAGTAAACAGCACCTTCAAGACCAAGGATGGTCATGCACTCCTATCCAGCAGTGTGGGTGCATAATTTTGGATGCCTAGAGCAGCCAGTCAAGAGGTGAATCACTGCAGGGGTAGGGGGACCGGGAGACACCCTGACTAATAGCTCCTATTCTGCATTGGGCTCAGTTGCTAGTCCTAGCTAGACTGGAGACGGGAGTACAGGATTTCCTTTTCCACTGCAAGGAGCAGCCAAGGCTGAGTCAGACCCATCCCCAGAAACCTCACCTGGCTATAAGAACCCCACGCTGAGCCCTTGTGCATTCAGATTCTTCCTCCTCTCCTTACCCCAAACCTTCCAGTCATCCATCTGCACCCAGATTACCCCACACCTCGATTTCTCTCCCCCTCCCCTCCCTTTTTTCCCCTCCCCTCCCAAGCCCCTCCATATTTAGATCTTCTTGGACTGAGTCTGTCTACCAGGGTAGGGATGTAAATAAGTTACAAAACTATTTTACTGTGTAACTGATCAAAACTCTGTCACTTACATGGTTAAACATTTTACAGGGATGTAGGGGCAGGGAAGGAAGGGTCCTGGAGGGGTCCCCTCAACCCTAGGCTCTTGGGTGCTGTCCCACATTGCAGGCTATGCCCCTCTCCCAGGGTCTCGATAACCAGCTGCTGTCCCAGGGACTCTGCCATCAGTGAGGTCCCCGTGCCATGGCTGCCAACCAGCCCCGTGCCATGGACTCCCAGTTCCAGCAGCTGAGTTTAAATGTTAACAGAACGCAATAAGCTTCAGCTTATTGGTTACATAATTAAACTCTTTCATCCCTGCTACCAGGTGTACATGGCACTGAGGGGCAGGTCCTGCGGTGTTTCCAGTACAAGGGCCAGGGTTGAGCACGTCCTCACCTCCAAGTCTGTGTTCCATTGAAGTGGGATTTGCAGGTCATCTCCCACTTAGGGATGTAAGCGAGTAGTCAATTACCTGATAAGCTGATTTTTTACAGACTTGTTTGTTATATCACTTATAACTAGATTGTTCAAATTTGAGTAAAGATTTCTTTCTCCATTTGAAGATGACTCACCTCCCTCAATTAAGGGTCCTGGTATTCAGTTTTAAGGTTATAAATTCTTATGGAAATTTTAAAATATTATGAATTTAAATCTCATCTCAGGTATTTCTTTGTGTTTTGTAGGACTGGGGGAGTGATGCTGTTATTAAATACCAAATGATTATTTTGCAATTTGAGGCAGTGAAGGTATCTCATTAAGTTAAAGTATTGACTTCACTCCTCAGTGCATTTTTAAGCCACAATTATGAGACCGTTATTGTGGATATTCATCTCAAGTAACTGGAGCAAAAGCACATATGGTTTCCATATCACTCCTGCATTAACAGGAGTGTTGTGAGCAAAGCACGAGAAGTCATTCTTCTGCTGTACTCTGCACTGATTAGGCCTCATTTGGAGTACTGTGTCAGTTCTGGGCACCACATTTCAAGAAAAATGTGGAGAAATAGGAGCAGCAAGAATGATTAAAGGTCTAGAGAACATGACCTATGAAGGAAGACTGAAAGAAAGAATTGAGCTTGTTTAGTTTGGAAAGTAGAAGACTGAGAGGGGACACATGATAGCAGTTTTCAGGTATCTAAAAGGGTGTCACAAGGAGGAGGGAGGAAAAACTGTTCTCGGCCGCTGGGGGGTAGGACAAGAAGCAATGGGCTTAAACTGCAGCAGGGGAGGTTTAGGTTGGACATGAGGAAAAACTTCCTGTCAGGGTAGTTAAACACCCTGGAATAAGTTGCCTAGGGAGGTTGTGGACTCTCCATCTCTGGAGATAAGAGCAGGTTAGATAGCTCTCTATCAGGGATGGTCTAGATGGTATTGGATCCTGCCATGAAGGCAGGGGGCTGAATTCGATGACCTCTCAAGGTCCCTTCCAGTTCTAGAGTTCTATGAATCTATTAAATTGCCATTCATAATTTGACAATTTTTATAAAGAAATTTCTACAGTAGGGATGTAAAATCCTGTGTAATTGGTTAACTGGTTAAGGGGGGGGCCTGCTTCAGCCCAACTGGGCTAAAGCGACTCCCCCTGCTACTGTAGCCGGTCTGGAGTGGCTTCCTGCTGCAGGTCCTGTCTGTGGTACCTCAGACCCACTGGTTAAGCTTTCACATTCCTATTCTACAGAAACAATCACTATAGGATCTGTATGCCTTATATTGTATAAAAACAGTAATCAAGATATGACGATGATCAGGGCTTGCCAAGCAGCGGCGAGCCCTGCTCGCCAGCCGCGCGGTTTCGCGCCATTCTGCGCATGCGCAGATCGCTCTCCACCGGCTCTTCCGGGTTGTAATCTACTCGCCACGGGTGAGTAGATTACATTATTTGTCGAGCCCTGACGATGATAACTCATGTAATTTAGTTGAATTGCTATTGCTGAAAAATTGGTAATCACAATTCTGTGTTTAAAAAACACATTTTAAGAGGATGGTTGTATTTGTTTTCATGTTACAGAAGCATGTACTGCAATTTAAATTATTGAATAGATCTGTTTCTCATGTCTAGTTTTTTTTATCCTTTGTAGCAAAAAAACACGCTTGGATTGGAATACTGATGCTGCAACCTTGATTGGAGAGGAACTGCAAGTAGATTTCCTTGATCATGTGCCCCTTACAACTCACAACTTTGTAAGTTTTTTGTTTTCTTTTGTATTTTGAATGCAGGAGGCTCATTTAGTTGACTTCCTAAAAATGGGAAGCAGCTTTAGATCTCAATACTGTAGTATCTCTTTCAATAAAATACATTAATTAATAAAGATAGAATGGCAACACAACCTCCGATTATTTACAGGTGTTGGTCACCTAATCTCAGTGATTTTTTTTTTTTTTTTTCTTCCAGACCTGGCCAAGAATGAGTGACAACATCCTCTTTCATTTACAGTAAGGGCTCATCTAGACTTCCAATCTCACTTTTGAAAGTGAAAGCTTTCAAAAGTGAAAGTCATTTGGATGCAGCTTTTTCGGTGAACCTCCTGCCCCCTTTTTGAAAAGCTGCTTTTCCTCAAAATATGAGGTCTACGCAGCTTTTTGAAAAGGGGGGGAGGGGTTCGCCAAATAAGCCATGTCCAAACTACTTTCACTTTCAAAAGCGAGACTGGAAGAAGATATGCAAATTCCCATGGAATTTGCATATCCTCTTTCTGCACTTCGGCGTAGTCTAGATGAACCCTAAGGGTGTGTCTAAACTACACCCCTCTGCCGACAGAGGGATGTAGATTAGGCACATTGCTATTGCAAATGAAGCTGGGATTTAAATATCCCGCGCTTCATTTGAATAAAAATGGCTCCCACTTTTTGCCGACGCGGCACTTTGCCGGCAAAAAGCGGCAGTCTAGATGGGGATCGGTCGACAAGGAAAGCCTTTTCCGACTGATCCCTTATGCCTCGTTCAACGAGGGGGTGGAACCTATGGCCCAGAGGCCAGATCTGGTCCCCGGCTTGTGTGGATCCAGCCCTCGAGGCATTCAGTAGCAAATGCTGGTGCTCTAGCCCCACGGCCCCCTCCTGGTCAGACCCTGCGGCCCCCTTCACTCCTGTATCCTCTCTCCTGCCCAGCCCTCTTACCACCAGTCCACTCCTCCATATTACCACTTTCCCAGACCCCCAATCCATTCGTGCACCCTCCCTCCCACCCAGACCCCACACCCAAAGCCTGCTTCCCAGCAGCTCCTTCCTACACATTTAACTCGTCATTTTTAGCCCTACCCCACAGTGTAGGGGCCCCCTCAAAATCTTCTAGTGTCTGATGTGCTGGGGCAATGTGGCAAGTGTCTTTCTGCATCTCAGTCAGGGTTTTTTGGGTGGGTTTTTTTTTTTTCTGTGCATCCCCCAATTTATTTTTCTGTGGTCAGAAGCCCCTGACACAGAAAATGTTCCTCACCCTAACTTATACAAAGAGAAAATATTGGTAGTTTCTTTGGCACACAGATTCTCTTGGTTTGAAGATATCAGCTGGACCAGTGGTTCTCAATGTGTTTATTATCATTGTGGGCCTTGTAGAGTCTGTTATAGAGGCCTGTTTAAAAACAGACTGTCTGTTTTTCTTTTTTAACTATGTAAATTAAAGAGCAGTAAGGCTAGTTCTCAAGGCCTTTCTTCCTTCTGTCGAGGGAATATGGCCAATTTTTTTCCTCACAATATGACCATGCATTATTTAAGCAACTTCATTCCAATCTTCTCTGTCAGGATTTGATTTTTCCATAGGAATGTTATCAGAATAGGTTTCATTCTTTGATCCATCTGGCCGGATTAGAAAAATGTTTAGCAGATTATGTCAGTTAGAAAGGTTATGATTGACACAATGAAGCCCCATTTATTTGATCCATTGTTCTGTCTGGTCTAGATCAGAAATGGACTTGTTTATGACCAAGCAGTACAGAAAGTGCAAGATGTTTACTCCAAAGTGGGCAGGGACCCAGATTTGAATTTTGCCTTCATTGTACATTGTTGGGTAAAGGAACTGTTGTTTTCCTTGCTTCCCAAAAGAGATGTCAAGAAGCTTAAAAACACCAAAGTTCACATAAAAATAAATTTGCTGTAAGGAATATAACTACAAAATAGCATTCTTTTGTACATAGCATATTGAGTACTTCTACATACACAATTCTATAACTACTAAAAAAAAAAAGTCAAAGGTGATCTAATTGGTGCTTTATGTTAAGTGTCTAAAACCGTGGTGTTTAACCATTTCTGAAGCAGTAGCCGCTATTGTGACTACTGCTGTAGCGAACTAGCCATACTCAATTGGCCAAATAGTCTCATTGTTCAAGTCAAACAGCCACACTCAACTGGCTAAATAGCCTCATGTGGCTAGCGTGTTGGACACCATGGGTCTAAAACTATCTTCATTGAAGTCAGTGCCAAAAGTTCCAACCATGTTATTGTCACAAGATGGTGCTGTCAGTCTTTCAAAGATAAACTTATATTTCAGTATTAAATAGCTAGATGAAGAGCTTACTAAATGTCTATACAGTATCCATAATTTATAACACAAATCCACAAACTTTCTCAAGTATAATATTAAGTTCAGTGTTTAGTTTGGAGCAGTTCTATAATGTTACATTTTCATTCACGATTTTACTGTTAATTTTTACCAGTTCCTTAGGTATTCATCTGAGTCACATGACAGAGCTGATATCATAAGGGCGTTTGTGTATATGTATGTACATTTTAACTATTTAACTTGTTTTCTAGGCTCGGAAAACATTTCTAAAGCTTGCCTTCTGTGACATATGCCAGAAGTTTCTGCTAAATGGGTTCCGGTGTCAGACATGTGGCTACAAATTCCATGAACACTGCAGCACTAAAGTCCCAATCATGTGTGTGGATTGGAGCAATATTAGGCAACTCTTGTAAGACCTTTTAATTATTAATACAAATAGTGAATCCCTGTGACGGAAGAATCTCAGACTCTGTCATTTTACAACATTTAAGAAGATATATTGTGTAATTTTTTAGATAACTGATTTAGGAAATAGGACCTACTACTCATTACCTATATCAAGCTGTAGATGCAGGCGTGCGCGTGCACACACACAAAATATAACATTTACATTTTATTAATCTAAATCTTAAATGTTGCATAAATGTTTTTCATTGGCAATTGCAGCAGTCTCTTCAGTTTCTGGCTGATAGCTATCCTTAAATTCTTTTTTTAAATTTTTAAATTTTATTGACAGAACATTAAATACACTGTTTCCTTAGAACTTCTACAACTAGCTCTCATCTTCCCCACTCCCACTGTCATTTTGATGCAGATCTGATCAGTGTTTCCTGTAAGGTGTGCACCTGTGCAGGCGCACACCAAGAATTTGAGGCTTGCCCACCAAAAACAGAAACCTAAAATCATAACTCTTTTTATAGCATTGATCAGGATATAATGTAGCACTTACTTGTAATTCTTTTTATTGATATTTCAGATTGTTCCCTAATTCAAATAACAGTGATAGTGGTGTCCCTTCACTACCTCCCTTGACAACGCGACGGATGCGTGAGTCTGTCTCCCGGATGCCTGTTAAGTAAGTTATTTCCACTACTTTTTGTTTTGGGAATTATAGATTTAATACTAAATGATCATGTAATACTGGTGATGGAAAAAGAGTGCACTAAAGCAACATCACTTTAGTTCTATTGCTGTAATACTAATATTTGATTACATATAGAAATTTTAAATAAAGTGTGTAGTATTCTCCCTTTCCTGCAGTTCCTGTGGTCAATAGATGTTCACACCTGGGATTGTAGGCTTTGAATTTTTTTGTCTAGAGGTTTTTAATTGGATCATTTAGATTCCGTATCAAAAAGTAATATGATTTAGTATGTAGGTTCCTTCAGACAGTATTGTGCCAATAGCCCCATTAGAGTTCAGCCAGATGTGTAGTACATATGTAAATATGGCAGATTCATTTGTTTTGGAATAGTCCTATATAGAAGTGTTTAAAACATAATCAGTTTTGTTACCACCATATGTTCTTGTTGTTTAACCTAAGTACAGGGGTTTAAAAAAGAAATGGTGTATAACAATTTAAAGAAAATATAACACCATTGAAATTCTGAAAATCAAAGAAAATTTGTGGATTTAGATGCTAAATTCATATTTAATGCAGCATCTCTTCTGTCCCTTACTTCTGGCTTGGTTCACTTTCCTTTCAGTTTGAGGCTGATGAGATTAGGTTGGGTCAGAAGTGTATGACCCTCAACTTCCTTCCTAAGGGTGTGTCTAGACTACAGGGTTTTGTCGACAAAAGTAGACTTTTGTTGGTAAAACTATACCTGCATCTACACTACCGCTGAGTTCTGTCGACATAACTCAGCAGTTTTGTCTACGGCTGTAAACCTCGTTCTACGAGGAATAACGCCTTTTGTCGACAGAGTTCTGTCGACAGAAGGCGTTATCACATCTACACTGTCCTTTGCATCTACACTGTCATGTCGACAAAGCGTCTTGCTTTGTCGACAGAACTAGATGTAGTCTAGACACTTTGTCGACAGAAGCTTTGTCGACAGTATCTGTCAACAAAAGTCTGTTGATAAAAGACTATAGTCTAGACGTACCCTAGGAGTGCTGTAAACCCATTTCTGGGATCCCAGCATGCTAGATTGAAACTTTTTTTTTTTTTGCGGGATTTGCAGTAGTAACTAAGTCCTTCTTATCCCTTCCACTCCTCCTTGACTTCCTATCCCACTTGCAACCTGAGTAATAGCAAATGAATTAGGGATGTATCCTTGTAATGTTTGTTAAATAATCACAGTTAACTTCAGTCTGGCTATTCATGTGACTAAAGTAAACAAGGATTTGACTGCCTTTATTCCTGATTTAATAATTCTTTGCTTTAGTTGTAATCCAGTGTTTGGTCATATGTTAGAGAAATTACATTCTTACGCAAACACTTTGATTTCTGGAGAACTGTATTATGCACCTTTCAGCTGGTATTTCATCACTACCTTGTCAGGTTTTCTGTGTTATTAGTAAACTGTCCCAGGAATTATTCCCCTTCCCCAAACTATAATTCTCACTGCAAATTAAAACTATTTCTTAAACTCCATAAATTGCCTAGTCTTGAAAAAAGGGTCTTACTTAAATTTTACTAATTGCGACTGAGCGGCTATTTTAACAGTTGATTAAGTATGAGTTAGCAGAAGTTGAAATGAGGTGTAACAAAAAAATAATGGCGAAAATACCACAGATTGCTGCTGAATGTGCCAGGCAGGTATTGCCAACTGTTAAAATCTTGTTTTTAAAACCCTTTGATTTTGTTCCTATATTAACCTGAGCATAATCCAACTGGCTAACTAGTTCATTCAGCAAGTAGTACTAATCCTTCATTTGCTTGGGATTTTGTGTGTTTTTGTTTTTAGGCAGGAAGTACTATACAGTAATTTGCAACTAGTACAGAAGGAAAAATGAACTGTGACTTCTCTCCCTCTCCTCATGTTAGTTCCCAGCACAGATATTCTACGCCTCATGCCTTCACGTTCAACACTTCAAATCCTTCCTCTGAGGGCTCCCTTTCCCAAAGACAGAGATCTACATCCACCCCAAATGTCCATATCGTCAGCACTACCATGCCTGTAGACAGCAGGATAATTGAGGTAATATGCGGAATAAGAAATTGTGTAGAGATCATCTAAAACTACTACTGGTTATTTAATCAGTATTTTAATTTTTCATGTTCTCTTTTCTGCTTAACATCTTCCCTTAGCTTGGTAAGCGGTGAAAGCCCAGGGTAGCCAACACCTGCCTAGAGATTTAAACATCTTATCCTCATGCTTGTAGCCTCTCAACTTTGCTAAAGTTTTTAACAGGTTTTCTGCTACTTTACGAAGAATTTGAGGAGCCTAATATTAAGAAGTTTAACAGATCACTCTTACTGATCAAAAACAAGACCAGTTTTGCTGCACAATTGCTTACTATCGGTCCTTTGGAATATGTTTGTAGCCATTTAAAAAATATAAATCCACATGCAAATTGATACATCAGTCAGGTAGCAGTACGTATCTAAAGGTCAGTGACAAAGAATGAATATTAAAGGCAGTGCTCTTGTGCTGTGCAGCCCACTAGACCAGTGGTCTCCAACCTTTTTAACCACAAGATCACTTTTTCAATTTAAGTGCAATGTAAGATCTACCTCAAACCCAAATACCCTGGTCCTACTTCCTTCCCATCCCTTCTTTGAGGCCCTGCCCCTGCTCTACCCCTTTTCCAAGGCCTTATCCTGCTCACTCCATCCCCCATCCTCACTTACTTTCACCAGGCTGGGGTAGGGGTTTGCGCTGCAAGCTCTGGTTTTGGGGCAAGGGGTTCGGAGAGTTGGAAGGACTCTGAGCTTACCCCATGGTGAGCGATTGGGATCCAGGAGGGGTTTCAGGGTGCAAGCTCTGGGAAGGAGTTTGGGTGCAGGGGGATTCCCGTCTGGGGCAGGAGGTTGCATGTGGGAGGAGTTCAGGGCTGGGACAGGAGTTCAGGAAGCAGGCTCTGTCTGGGCACTGTTTAACTGAGACAGCTTCCAGGTGGAGCAGTGGGGTTAAGGCAGGCTTACTCCTGCTCTGATCCAGCACCACTCCTGAAAGCAGCTGGCATGTACCAGCCATGTACTGTCCCTCAGCTACAGACACTGAGCCCACAGCTTCTACAGGCCATGGTTCCCCATTATTGATCAATGGGAGCGGCAGGACTGGTGTCTGCGGTCAAGGACAGCATGTGGAGACCCCCTGCTCTGCCTTTCTTAAGAGCTGCAGGGACATGCCTGCTACTTCCAGGAGCAGCAGTTACTATAGAGATAACTACTCCAGCCATGGCAAGTTACACATTTTAGAACTCACTAGTCAAAGAATTAAATGTATGCATAAAAGAGAAATCATAGAGCCATACAATCATTGAGTCCAGCCCCTTGCCCAACTAAATCATCCCAGCCAGGACTTTAAGTCGGGACTTAAACATCTCTAGGGATGGAGATTCCTCCACATCCCTAGGTAATCCATTCCAGTGCTTCACCACCCTCCTAGTGAAATTGTTTTTCCTAATATCCAACACCCTTCCTTCCCACTGTAATGAAATGAAAATTATGAAATGCATAAACCAGTCAAAAACAATGCACTTTGCAAGCAGTAAAAGAAGTAACAAATACTTCCACATATGTGTTGGGTCAGAGATGAGAGTGAAGAACAGTGTATTTGTGAGAATGTCTCACACACTATGTGTGAGACAATTTGCATTGCCAAGCTCTATCCCCTTCTCTCTGTGTGGAGCTAGGGTACAGGAGTGGGGGGAGGAGGGACACCCTGACATCAGCACCCCCTCCCTTCTCCCTCCTACACCCTGCACAACAGGCAGGAGGCTGCCAGGGGGCCAGCTCCAAGGCAGAGGGCAGGAGAGCAGCATGATAGTGGGTGGAGGGGCAACTGAAGTGCCAGCACTTGATAGTTTCCTGGCCAAACCAGTAAGGATCACCTGTCAGAGGCTCCAAAATCTACCAGTAGATCCCGATCTAGTGGTTGGTGACCACTGGACTAGACCTATAAAAATTGTATTAAAAATTGTAGAATGACATGGTAAGGCTCAGCACAGCTGAGATCCTCCCTCCTGCTGCTAGAGATGTGAAAATGTAACTCTGGGCTCGTCAGTTAACATTCACAGTTACATGCAGGCTCCAAGTACACATGGGGAGCTGATTTAAAGGCCAGCTCCCTATGCCTACTGGCTCCCGGAGAGCCGCCTGTCCTCCCTCCTCCCCAGCACTGCTGCCTCTGTATCACATGCAGCAATGTGAAGGGGCAGGTGGGAGCCAACTGGTTCCCCGCCAGCACCGGCTTCCAGGGAGTCAACTGCCGCCCTACTTGTAACTCAGCTCTCGTTGAGGTGCTATTAATGTTAAAATTAAGTGAGGATGTGGAGAGGAGAGAGGAAAGTTTGCAGGAAGAGAGCATGACATACACAGCTCCCACCAAATGGGAGCTTTATTCAGACAGCTTAAGACCTTCTTGTAAGCTTGTAAGGTGCATGGAAAGCCTTATTGCCTTTGGCTGCTCTGCAGCACACCACCAAAAGGGACACAGGGGGTAGCGTCTCTTCTGAGCGTCTTTGGAGCATCAGCTAGGGAAAGATGCTTATGTGGCAGAGTTCTTACGCTCTGTTTAGAGTAGAGGCTATGTTCCAGCTAGGCTTTATAGGGAAGTACATTTCCTTTTTTCTTTGGTTTCTTTGGAAACTCTCTCATTCTCTCTTTACAAAGCCCCAGTGCTGATCATATTTGTCACAAAATTACTCTGAGGAAATACATTTTACAGCCATCTATATATATTCACTAATAGTTGTGTAGTACACATGCTGTGTTGGATACACTGTTATCTTTGTGTTTCATATACTGTCATGATGGAGTTGCCATTTTTTTTCTCCCTTCTCTCCTTTTTAATATCTTAAAGGATTGTGAATGAAGTAGTGTAAATATCCAGTCTTCTAGAAACAAAGATGACATTTCTGGAAGGTGTTTCTCACACTGTTCATGGAAAAAACTGGCTTTTAATTAAGTAGTTTTCCAAGATGTGGGCATTAATATGCTCACTGTAGATTAAAACTATACTTAATAGAAAGAAAAATATAACCTTGCACAGAGCTAATTAATAAAGCTGTTTTTTCTTTCCTCAAGTTCCTGATGGTTTCTGTTCTTCTATTCATTTATCTAAGCAACTGAAAACTATTTTTTACACTTCCTCTATTCTTTATTTCTTATTGCTTTGTACTAGAACAACAGCCTGAGTGCTTCTCCCAGTTCCTGGTGCAGACGATTTTGTTTGAGGGGAAGAGTAGGTATTTTTCTTCATGCCTTTGCTTTCTTGCAATTAACAGGATTTGTAAGATTGTAAACCATAGTAATGACTAAGTGAAATGATTAATCTAAAATAGGTTTTAATAAAGATGTTGGTATGAAATGTTTGTTTTGGTACAGCTCTAATATTTGAATACACTAGTTGGAAGTGATACCTAGGCAGAATAGTTTGTCATGGGTTAAATTGATAATTCTGTAGAGTGAAATTCATCTTTTCTATAAGACTAATTACTTGAGCTATTTTGCACCACAGAGGCTTTGGCCCCATTATGTTTAAAATATTGCCTCAAAATGTGTCCTTTAAGGTACTGTCTGGTAGTTTTGTGAACTATAGCATGAACACACCCAGATGATATAGCCAAGTGGAAGCCAAGATTAACTAAATAGCGTGCTAGTGGAATCATAGTTTGAAACCAGAAGGTACCGCCAGAGCACCTAATCTGATCTATATATCACCAGCTACCACTACCCATCCAGCACTCATACATAAAGTCCATCAATCCTAATTAGACAAAGTATTGCAGCTAGGGATGTTAGATGTGTTATTTTAGTAATCGTGTAGTTGCAACAGTTTTTAGCGGTTACATGGTTACTAAAATGTTTCCTGTGGGCAGGGCTGGCAGCCAGTGTGCTCCTGGCCCCGCTCCTGGGGAGCCCCCTGCTGCCCCACACTACTGCCTCTGATACAGAAGCAGCAGCGCAGGGTAGCAGTAGCTCCTGTGCATAGGGGGCCCAGGCTCCCTGTGGACCAGGGGTGGGCAATAATTTTTGACCAGGGGTCACTTCAGAAATTTTTGAAGTGGCCC
>JANRFK010004440.1:10061296-10074494 GCA_030068395.1 Apalone spinifera | reverse complement strand
AGGGGGGGGGGGGCGAGCAGCAGGGCCTCTGTAGGCCAGATCAACTCACTTGGCAGGCCAGATTTGGCCCACAGAGGCCCTTTTGCTCACCCCTGCTGTGGACAGAGGGTGTTCCAGCATCTTGCCTCAACCCTCCTTTCCCCTCCCCCCTGATGTTGCCTCTGATACAGAGGCAGCAGCGCAGGGGGGGAGGGAGAAAGTGGCTTGGTGAAGTCAGTGCTTGTGATAGAGGCAGCAAGGGGGGGAAAGTGTGTTTAGTTGTTTGAATTAATCAATAAGCCCAGGCCTTTCGGTTAATCATTTAAACATCTATACCCTAACATCCCTAATTGGAGCCCACCAGAGAGTATACCATTATGTGTTATAGCCAGAGAATAGGTGGGATTGAGGTGCACTAGTACCCACACCCTTCATAGTGGCAGGGAAATAAGTAGTTTGTACTCAGATAATCTTGGCACGTAAGCCACCTCGTACTACTTGTTCTTTGCATAAAGATTAGGTGTAAATGACAAATTATAGTTTTGGTGTACATGTAGGACCTTCCTGGTATGGCATCCTTGGGACCTGAGCAGTCCCAAACCACAGAAGGAAGATCAAGGCTTCCCTCCTGGCTGCAGCCCTGCTCCCTGCTGGCCCCACTGCCCGCAGGCCTACTAGTACTACGTTCCTGCCTGTGCTCCTCACAGTGCTGGGAGCGCTAGGTCTGCTGTCTCTGGCCCTGGCGGGGTTGTGCTCGCACTCCCCGCTATGCCAACCCTGGCTGAGGCTGCTTCCAGCCTAGGCAAGGGTACATTCCCCACTTTGCAAACTTGGTCGGGTCTGTGCTCCTGGGTGCCTGCTCCACTGCCTGTGGCCCAAGAGGGGGAGCTGGGCTCTACTGCACCATTCCGCTGCCGACAGGGCTGTGCTCCTCACTGTCAGCCCAGTCCCTGAACCTGGCCAGCTGAGATTCTCTGATCCAGCAGTATCTGTGGTCCTGCCAGACCAGAGTGTACCAGATTTTAGGTGTTTATACTGTATGTGTGCATCAGCGTTGGTTAATATTTTCCCTTTAGCCTAAATTACTATTAAAAAAATTGATATGAAGAAGTGATTTCCCCATCCCTCCCTCCCAAGATATCAGTTGTGTGTATATGTGACTATAAAAATATAACTTCTTTTGAAATGGCTTTTTTTAAAGTAGGTGACTTTCAACTCATTTGACTGAGATTACAGTCCTGGGCTGATATATGAAAATTTATCACTGGTTCTGACTGCAGAGTCTTTTAAAGTTTTCTGTTGTATCTGTTCTAGAACAGGAACTATAATGCAAGAGTGCCTCAAATTTGTGCACATTTTAATCTTCTGAAGATTAGCGCGAAGAAGCACAACAAGAATGTAGAATCAAAACATTCACAAACACAGGTTATGGGTCAAAGTTTATCATACTAGCCATGGCCGCATACTTTTCTAAATGAGTCTTGAGGAATTATTAAAACAACTATTTAAAATTGAGGAGTTTACCTTAATACAGTTAGCATGGGTCATTCATAAGCCTTCACAAAGGGTGTTCTGCCCCACTGTGAAATCTAGATGTCATCTGTGGATAGTTTGTTGGAAGATTTGAATTGCCTTACATTAACTCTTTTTAGTATTTTACATTTCTGTCGTGCATGTTTTTGCTTTGTGTAGTACTCAGACATTTTGCTTTTCTTGTACTTACTTTTGGATATGATTTAGTAGAGGGAACAAGTTGTAAAAGTTTTTTTTCTAGAACTGACTTTTTGTGCATGACTATAGAATTAAGTGCTATAAAGTTTGTGTGGCATGAGGGGAAGGGAAGAGAAAGGCCAACTTTAGTGCACTGCAACAACCTAATTTTAGCCCATTTGTAGAGTTGTATTTTGGTCACAAATGTAAATCATTGGACTTATTTATTTTATTGTCCAAATACAAATCTATCTTTTTGCAGTCTCACATGGTACAGTGGGTGTATATACTTTCAGAGTGTCTAACAATATTCCCCTTTATTTGTATAAGGAATCTCTCTGTGCCAAAATAATAATGATTTTCTAAATGCACTCACTAGACCACATAGTAGTAATTTATACCATGGTAGGAAGATACAAGTGCCTATCTGAAATTCAGGGATGCATAAAAGTTTCGCAGGACAGTGTTATATTAAAAACCTTCTTAGTATTTTCTTTGCCAAGGAGATTTTTATTCAGCAAGAGCCATTGCATGGCAATATAATTTAACTTCCCCATGAAAATTAAGTAAATAAATTGTTCAGGCCAGGATGAAAAGGGAGAAAACTAGATGTTTTCAGCAGGTAACAGGAGGATCCTTCAATTATTTCTAAAATATTCAAACCATTCTCTTTTGGAAGATACAGGCCACTAATTTGGTGTCCTGAATCACCGCTCTTTAGCACCATTTCATGGGTGATCTACGTTTCTTGATGACTGATTTCCAGACCCCCTTTTATCCCTTTCCCCACGCTCTGACACCTTACTGAAGTATTAATTTTTAAAAAAAATAATTTATTTTCTTTCTCCTGTTTTTAGGACGCAATTAGAACTCACAGTGAGTCAGGTAATGTTTTAATACATAAAATAATTAGAATTCATTCTTTTACTCTACATTTACTTTCCTCTTGTTCCTAATTTCCTGTATTGTTTTTGTGAATTAAGCTTCACCGTCAGCTCTGTCTGGAAGTCCCAACAATGTGAGCCCAACTGGCTGGTCTCAACCCAAAACCCCAGCACCAACCCAAAGAGAGAGAGCTACTGGATCCAACACACAAGAAAAAAACAAAATTGTGAGTACTGTAGTATTTATTTTTAGACTAATCATGAAGGAGAAAATGGGAATTTAGGACAAAATTCCAGTTGTTGAAGGACATTAACTTGTGGCAGATTATACAGAACATTCCCAATAGTTTGTGTTGAAAAGAGATAAGCCTTGTACTTTAAAGCCCCTAACAAGTCACTGAGTAACTTGAGTTTTACATCCCACATTAAAATGTTTGTGGTATGGATTCAAGGGCCATATATTTTTGAAAGATAATAGATTTTGAAGATTGATGTTGTTTATATCTTCATTTGAAACTCACTGCCATAGCTTTCATTGAAAAGTTATGTTAGTGTTTGTTCCTTGACTGATAACTGGTTAAATGAAATGTTTATGCAAATTGAATTTAACAAAATGCAAGTGTTCTTTTAAAATCTTGGTCTGGTAGTTTAGGCCTCAGATTGTCATTTTTCCTGCCTAAGTGTGCCTGAAATAAATCCCTGTAATTCTGAGGCTATATCTACAGACCTGCTGCAGCTGCACTACTTTGCTGATTGGAGAGAGCTCTCACATCCGTATAATTAAACCACCTCAACAAGCAGTAGTAGCTATGTTGGTGGCAGAGCATCTCCTGATCTCCTGCATGCATAGCACTGTCCATATGCCCACGGTTCCTAGCTGCCACAACCACCATTATACATGGGGATGTTAGCCTCCCCCTCAGAGGCAGCAGCGGAGGGGGCAGGCAGCTCTGTGGGAGCTGGTACGCATGGGAAGCCAGCTTTCAAGCTGGCTTCCTGCACTTATGGGCTCCTGCAGAGACACCTCTCCCAACCCCCCCTTGCTGCTGCCGCAGCGTGGGGACCAGGCGGGAGCCAGCTTAAAAGCTGTCGTATAAGTATCAGAGGCAGCAGCACTGGGGGGAGAGAGGGGGTGATGGTATGTGTGGGAAGCCAGCTTTTAAGACCACTCCCTGCACGTAATGGCTCTGTGGATCTGCCCTCCCACCTCTTCCTGCATTGCTGCCTCTGTATCAGAGGCAGTGGAGGGGTGAAGGAGGCGGTGGCTCCCACCTCCCTCCTAGCCCCACCACGTGTAAACGTGTAACTGCTAAAAAATTCATTTGTTACAAATTTACAAAAAAACATAGTTGATAACATCTCTATTACTGTGGCAACAGCAGTGGCTGGAGCCCTGGACCCTTTTAAATGGCCCAGAGTCCCAGGCAGAATGTGCCAGGCAGCGCTGAAGGGCTGGCTGGGGAAGGCTAGCACCACCTTTTCTGACTGAGGCCACATTGCTTTTGGGTCCCTCAGTGCCCCCTGCTCCCCAAAAAAATCTTGCCCAGGGCCCAGCAAAGTCTGTCAGCCACCCATCACTTGCACTTTCATCAGGAAAACTTATGCCCATCAGGGGTGTGATTCTTGAGAAATTGACAGTTTCACTGGTTTGATCATGGTATTCCTGACTTGTGTGTGAGAATGATAATGATGATGTTCTTCGAATAGCGTCCCCGTGGTTGCTCCATTCTGGGTGCTAGTGCATCTTCGCACCGGTGGCCAGAGGTTTTTCTAGCAGTGTCCGCCATGCCACACCACACCACGCACGCACTGTGGTGCCCCCTCGTGCAGTTAGTATTTGTTAGGTGCACGGACAATGTGGCCCCTCAGTTCCTTCCCTACCATCCTCAGCAGCAGACGGAGCTTCTCTCCTTTCCACCGTTTCTATAGGGAAAACGGCAAAAAAATGGTTATTTTCCCCTTACTTTCCTCACATTTCCAAGTTTTAAGACCCCCTGATCCGACCCTATAACAAACAAACAAAAATCTGTTGTCTTCAGCCCGCCACTTTTCGCTACGCCTGATGCCGGGAACTCCCTGCTTCAAGAGGTGTGAGTCGTGTCAGGATGCTATGCCCGTCTGATGGGCACGCTGCATGCATAAAGTGTCTCGGAGAATCTCACCAGATACAAAAGTACCCTCATTGCTCTAAATTGATATCCAGAGCACACCACAACCATACCAACAGGTTAAAAGGTCACTCTTACCACCTTCTGAGGATACACCACTTGCCTCAAAGCCAACTTCTGAGCCAAAAGGTATGGACAGAACACGTCCCTGTATCTCTTTTGGCACATCTCTCTTGAAAACAAGACTGTCTCCAGCCTGATCCTTACCCTCAACACCAATAGCCTCGAAGGTCAGCACTGTGGACAGGCCGGGCACGGCATCACCCACGATGCCAGCACCGCATAAGAGGGCGCACTCGGAGCCCAAACAAAAACAAGCGGCACTGAAGCCACCAACTCTGTCGGCACCAGCCTTGGCACCTAAGAGACCCCATACTGAGACCCTGTGCTCCAACAAAAGAGCAGAATGAAAATACTTTATCACACCCAAGGGAATGGACTTCCTTTTCACTCACCCTCCACCAAACTCCCTGGTAGTCAATTCTGCTAGACACCGAGCCAGAAAACCCAATATTAGATCAACACCACAGGACAAGGACCATACAAAAATGGACATTATAGGTCGTAAAGTAAACTCCTCAGCCACCCTAGCGGATTATGATTATTCTAATTACTCCAAGCTTCAAGAGCTTCTGCAATATTTACCTGAACACAAGAGGCCTATCCTCCTCAACATTATGCAGGAGGGCCATACAATTTCTCGCACCACACTACAGTCCGCAGTGGATGTAGGAATCACAGCTGCATGCATATCGTGATGCGGAGAATATCCTGGCTCCAAGCATCAGGGGTTTTGAGGGATTTGCAGCAGAAGGTTTAAGACCTACCCTTCATTAAAACCAATCTCTTTTTTCTGCAAAAACCTATGAAGTATTTCATTTGATGAAGGACTCCCTTACCTCCCTAAGGACCCTGGGGATGTACACCCCCCCATTTAAGAGAGCCAGATACGCCAGCTCCCAGATAGCCATACAGACAGCAACCAAGGTATGACTTCCGACAGAAACAAAGGCCCCAATGACGTAGGCCTTAGATGTTGTTGCTGGCATTAACAGCAGCAGCTCAACCTTCCACATCCAAGCAGCAAATTTGAAGGTTCGGTCAGGAGCCAGAAAGATGCTTTCCTTGTGGTCACACCATCGACCAATTATCCACAATTCAACCACCACCTCCACCCCCCCCTTTTTTTCCCCCCCAACAGTGGGCTCAAATAACATCAGACAAATGGGTCCTAGAGCTCATCTAACATGCTTACTCCATCCCTTTCATTTCTCGTCCCCCTACCCATTGTCCTACCCTGTCCCTCTTCAGGGGCCCCTCTCACGAGACCCTCCTCGAGGAAGAGGTGCTTCACTGCCTTGATTAGGCGCCATAGAACTGATACCAACAGCATTCCATGGCTGAGGGTTCTACTCAACTTATTTTCTAACATAGAAAAAGAATGGAGGCCCGTTCTGGATTTAAGGAAGCTCAATAAATACATTACTTATCAATGATTCAAGATGGCGACCCTAGCAACAATAATTCTAGCATTAGATCAAGGAGATTGGCTTTCAGCTCTCGACCTTCAAGATGCATATTTCCACATAACAATCCATCCCACCCCCAGCTGTTTTCTGCGATTCATGGTTGGCTGTCACCCTTACCAATATCAAGTGCTCCCTTTTGGTTTTTCAACAGCTCCCAGAGCGTTTTCCAAAACTCTAGCAGTCATAGTGGCATGCCTACGTTGTCAGTGAGTCATAATATAATATTTCCATACTTAGACGCCTGTCTCATAAAAGGCACATCCTTTCAAGAGACAAGGGACATGATCAAGACTATCACGAACTTCCTGCTCTGCCTTAGCTTCCATATAAACTACGAAAAATCCACACTCCATCCCACTCGTGCTCCTATAAACTCCAACACTTATCGATACTGTCAAAGCTAAAGCAACTCTACCCACATACAGATTTGACACCATATACAACCTCATAGCAATAGCACGGGCGACCTTTACCATGACAGAATGCCTAAAAATCTTGGGCCCTGTGGCTGCCACAACCTACGTCGTCATGCTGGCGAGGCTCCATGTGAGATGCCTTCAGTCTTGGCTCATCACACTTTACACCCTGTCCAGAGACCCGCTATCCAAGTCAGTTACCATACCCCTATGGGTCCTCAATTCTTTGCACTGGTGGACAAATCCACACAATGTCTTAATTGGAGTTCCATTCCATCAGCTGATCCCTACACTTACTATGATGACCAATGCATCACTCATGGGATGGGGTTCCCATCTAGGAACCCTCACGGCCCAACGCAAATGGTCCTTTACAGAGCAAACGCTCCATATTAACCTTTTAGAACTGCGAGCGGTGCAGCATGCATGCCAGCATTTCCTACACCACATAGTGCTTAAGACTATCAACATTATGGCAGACAACACCACTTGCATGTATTATATCAATTGGCAAGGCGGTGCATGATCCCTGTCCCTATGTACAAAAGCTCTCAAACTGGTGCCTTGCGCACCAGATTACCCCTGATGCCACTTACCTCCCAGGGGTGCTAAACGTTACAGCAGAAGCCCTCAGCCACAAGTTCTATGACTGGCGTGAATGGGAGATAGACACACAAGCCCTCAATTATGTGTTCTGCCAATGGAGTCAGCAAGACATAGACCTCTTCGTGACCAGGAACAATTGCAAATGCCACCTTTACTGCCCCAGAACAGCCTTAAGGAAGCACTTCCTTGGGGATGCTTTCTCCATCGAATGGGGCGCACTGCTACTCTGTGTACCCATGCTTCACAGGGGCATAATCAAATTCAGAATAGAACGAGCTTGCGTGATTCTCATCGCACCAGCATGGTCGAGATAGACATGGTATCCTTACCTCCACAGAATGATAGTAACGGATCTATATGCTTTTCCGCCTCAACACAATCTTCTTCTGCAGAATCACGGCGCAATTCTCCATCTCGAACCACACAAACTCCACCTCCACTCCTAACTCCTTCATGGCTCCAGGATACCGAAAACACCAGCTCAGAAAGAGTAAAACATATTAATAAACAGCACGCCCTCAACATCCGTAGAGCACTCGCATTCTACATTGATTTTACGAGAGCCTGGCGAATATCTACTAGACTCTTCCTATCCTTCATGAAATGATCCAAAGGACAGACTGTTTCTTCTCAGATGATCTCCAAGTGGATCTCTTCATGCATCCACACATGCTACACCATCCACAACAAAGACCCATCTGGCACCATCTCTGCTGATTCTACTAGGGCCATGTCCTCTACAACTGCCTTCCTCAAGAATGTACCTCTCCAGGACATTTACAACACAGCCAGTTGGTCATCAGACCACACATTTGCACAAAATTCTGCTCTGGCATCCTTCATTGCTTCATCCATCGCTGTGGGACAAGCAGCATTGTCCTTGGTGATAACGACATGGCTCCAAACCCGCCTCCTCGAGCTGACTACTTCTTTATAGTCACCCAGAGTAAAGCACCCCCAGGGAGACTACTTGAAGAAGAAGAGCGAGTTCCTCACCTTGTGCGGTAATGGTGGTTCTTCGAGATGTGTCCCCATGGGTGCTCCACTACCCTTCCTCCTTTCCCTGCATTGGAGCCCCGCACTCTATTAGCTCAGGTAGAGAAGGAATGGAGGGGCCATGCCCCTCATGTGCCTAACAGACACTAATGGAACGAGGGGGTGCCACGGCATATGCACGGCACGGCAGACACTGCTAGAAAAATTTCCAGTCACTTGTGCAAGGCCGCACCAACACCCAAAGTAGAGCACCCACGGGGACACACAAGTTGGAGAACCACCGTTACTGCACAAGGTGAGTAACTCTCTCTTCTTATGCCCTGCTCTTGGGAAGTGTTTTTGTTCCCTCTTTGTGAAATCTGGTCTTGTGTGTATTTTTACCCTAAAATGTGGTTTAAAGCGAAAGTCCAGCATTTCTCAAAATGGGGCTTCCTCCCCAAAAGAGGGTTATGGAGGGGGGGTCACAGTTTTGCAACCCTTATATCTGCGCTGCCTTCAGAGCTGGGTAACTGTAGCACGGTGGCTGCTGGCCAGGTGCACAGCTCTGAAGGCATTGCCCCACCAGCTGAGCAGAAAAGTAAAGGAGGCAGTACCATACCATGCCACCCTTTCCTCTGCACTGCTGCCGTAAGTATTGGGTCAGGACCCCTACTTTTACAACATTGTGAAATTTCAGATTTAAGTATCTGAAATAATGGCATTTGTTGTTTTTAAAATCCCGTGACTGTGATTTTGACCAAAATGGACCATGAATTTGGTAGTCCCTTTGAAATACACTTAATAAACATTTACACATTATTCAGGAGTATTTTTAATCTGTAATTGCTCTCTTAATTTTTAAGAAATTGATAGGGTCTTTAAACATTACATTTCATTAATTTAAAAAAAAATCCATGCTCAGTTGACTTTGAAGATCTGATATCACAGGTTTGCTTTTTTCTTGCAACAGCTGATACCATAAACATCTAAAATCATCTATGAAAATGTTGTCTACCTGATTTTGGTGTTGAGGTTATCAACTGTTGTAAGAAAAGCACTGGATCCTGAAATAGGTCCTGCAAAGAAAATGGAGGAACAAACTTGTATGTGTTTAGAATACAAGATAACATGTTAACATTTGACTTTTATTACAGTCAAAGATCACCCAGAGCAGTGTTTCTGAAAGTGCTCTGCAAAACCACTTTGAGAAACACATTAACTGGCCGCCCTGGTTTGTTTATTTACTGACGCTGCGGCCACAGAGCCTTGTGGCTCCCAAGGTTCCATGGCCGTTGTGCCAGTAAATAAACAAACAAGGGCGGCCAGTTAATATGTTTCTCAAAGTGGTTTCAAGGAGCACTTTTAGAAACACTGACCCAGAGTATAGCAATTCTGAAGTTCATCTTTTTAAGACAATATGAATCATTTGAATGTTTTTAGGTACGATCTTTGAAACACATTATCCAGGTAGCTAGCCATGTTACACTTAGGACAGCTGTCCAACATGGTTGACATACTTGTATGTTAAATATGTATTTGTGTTCCAGAGACCTCGTGGACAGAGAGATTCAAGTTATTATTGGGAAATAGAAGCAAGTGAAGTTATGCTTTCTACCAGAATAGGGTCAGGTTCCTTTGGGACTGTTTACAAAGGCAAATGGCATGGTAGGTACTGAACACTAGTTTAGTTTTGTATTTTTTTTTAAATGTTGATACTATAAAATGGCAGCTGTCCAGATGAAGATAACTCTGTAATAACACTCTGCACTGTTAGTATTTTGGTCTGTAGATGTGTGCATATATATTTTTGTTTGGTAGCTGGGGAAATGGAAGCACAGTAAAGTCATAACTTTTCAGTGAGCACATAGCAAGTCCAGGGCAGAACTGGGATTAGAATCTAAATTTCACAGCTACATCTTGTGTTAAATATACTAGAACAGACTTGCCTTACTATCTTCAATCTAACATTCTATGCAATAGTTTTATTCCTGAAAAGGATATTTAATCACTAGCAATGGAGTTAGTGTAAAGAAACAAAGCATATCCTGATGCTAAAGACACTAATCTAAATGAATTTTCACCCACTGAGTTTTAATTAGCATAGTCACTTTATGATCTCAGAGAAAGGAAACACATGTGTCTGCAAATGGAATTTGGATGTGGATGGGAAAAAAAATCTGTTTTACATGAGCTGTACTATACAGTGCATAAAATTGCCTATAATACTTGTAGAGGTGGTGGAGCAGAAGGAAGTCCTTTAGATAGGACAGAGTCCTCTGCCGGGCTAAGGGTATGGTTGGATAGATATCTGGAGACTTATATTCGCTGTCCCCCGCCTAAAGGACTATAGTATTTGCAACTGTCAAATCAATTTAGGCCTCATGTAGGGCAGTTTTTATTTGTTAGTTTTTAAAATAAGATCAATAGCATTTTTTCCCCATAGTCAAAACCAAAATTAGATTGAAAATATTTTCAAGGGAAAAATATTCGAAGTATATTTTACAGCTCAAATGTTACATCATCATCATCATCAGTAAACACTGAACAAGAAAAATGATTAGCAGTTGGTTATAAATGATTAATTTTCATTGTCCAAATCATTATAAAAATAGATGCAAAACATTATAACTGGGGGAAAAGTCAAATTTTAAAAAATCCTTCAGTGTACAATTTTATTAAGACTGCTTTTACTTTTGTCTGTATGGCATTTGCCCTTCACTGAGTTTACTTCATGGACCAGATTTTCAGGAAGTTTGGTTTTGAGATTGTATACATTAAATATATACAGTTGGGTGTACACAATATGGGTAAAGTTGTGCATGCAGTTAATAATTGTATAACAATAAATGATTGGTTTTTGCTCATTGCCTAATGAGTCTTACGCTTGTGCTAGCTGCATGAGAAAATTTGCCCCATTTTTAATAGATCTTTTTGACCATTCTGAACAGTAACAAAATGACTTTTCACTTGGATGTAAGTAAAAGTTAAATCTAGTAAGGTACAAAAGAAGCCATTAGACGGGATCTAGTTTGGTTCTGACTTCACAGAAAATGTTACATGTCAAAATCAGCCTTGTTTTCTTGACTTGGGTCTGATCTGGCATGTGTCTCTGACTTTATTAAATAACAACTTTCTGGGAGAGCATATTTTGACACACCTGCTTTTTAATGCTATTAAATATTGTGGCCTTAAGTCATTTAAATGGGTTATTTTTCTTGGGAACTTTTTCTGTGTAGGTTTGAAAAAACAGCAAGCTCACAATGCTTCAGTTAAAACTATAAAATCAATACTGTCAGTTTTGATTGTACTAAAAGCTTCCAAGCAAAGGCTAAACAAAAGGAGACAATTATACAAATGGCTGTAACCTAGATAGTGTTTCCAGATCAAGTCAGAGGGTACCATAAATAATGCTGATTTGTCCAAGAATATGGGTGTGGTGATTTGAGGAATCTCTGTGCAACTTATGAATTCTGGATTATATTATTGAAGTTGTTATAAAATGGCTGCATCAGGAAGTGCCTCTCTGTGGGTGTGGAATTCACCTCTTGCTGACGTGCTGAAGCATGCACATATTAGACAAATGATTATGGAAAATTGATAAATATTTGTATTCTAATTGAGCTGTTGGTGAGTCCTGGAGATCATTGAGAATGGATAAGTCATCCTGTTTCCTATTTCTTCATCCCAACACCCTTGCTTACCCATCTTCAGAGACCTTTCTCATGAGAGTCTCCTATGCCAAAAGGTAAACAGTCTTCTCAGTGTAGGATTCATAGAACTTGTGCCCATACATCTCAGAGGCAAAGGCTTCTACTTTTGCTACTTCCTGATACCAAAGCAACAGGTTTATTGGAGACCCATACTGGACCTCAGAGCACCTAACAAATATGTCAAAGTGCAAAATTTCAAGGTGGCTTCCCCATCAATGATCATCTCAGCTTTAGAGAAAGGAGGCTGGTTCTTGGACCTTAATCTGCGAGATGCATGCTTCCTCATTTCCATCACACCCAGTCACAGATGTTAGTGAAGATTCATGCTAGGCCAGGACTTCTGCCAATGCAGAATACTTTTTTTTTTTTTTTTTTTTTTGTCCTCTCATTAGCCTCACAACACACTGGACCGGTTTCAGATCAATGAACAAAAGCCAACTTTAACACTGGCACAGAGGCTGGAATTCATAGGAGCCAATCTCGACTCCATTGATGTGAAGGCTCTCCTCCCTTATCACAGATTCTACACATCAGAAAGATATCATCTTTCTGTCCAAATGCAAACGGATGGACATCATACCAAATGGATTGAAGGTGAAAAATCTATTGCAATCAACATACTGCACAGACTACGGTGAGAGATTATGCCATGTACTATCAAAGAAACTGAGGAACCACCCGATCAGCATCCTGTACAGCAAACAGGAAAACATCAAAAAAGAGCTCTCCAATCTGGAGACTTTTTCATAAAAAACCAACCTTCCACACAAACTTCCACCCAGCTGGACTTTACTAAAATAAGACAGGAGATCTACATTTAACATTTCACTTCTCTACAGAGGAAAAAGGATTATAAGCTGTCTAAAATCCTACCTGCCACATGGTGTCATAACAGTGGTACCCATAACTCACCCAGCAATATCGTCAGTCTATCCAACTACATACTCAGCCTGGCAGAAGAATGTGTCCTATCTCAGGGACTCTCTTTTTGCCCCAGCACCTCCACAAACATGATACAGTTCTGCGGTGATCTGGAAGCCTACTTTCGCTGTCTCCAACTCAAAGAATACTTTCAGCACAACACTGAACAGTGTATTGACCCACACATACCCTCCCACCAACAGCACAAGAAGAACTCATACATCTCATAGAATCATAGAGTTGGTGGAGACCTCAAAAGGTCATCAAGTCCAGCCCCCTGCTCTAGGCAGGACCAATCCC
>JANRFK010004440.1:10040015-10051205 GCA_030068395.1 Apalone spinifera | reverse complement strand
CCAACCCGGCAGCACCCCAGCTGCTCTGCTCCCGACTTCCCCGATTCAGCTGCTAGTCAGTTTCAGCAGCGGCTGAATGGGGGAAGCCTGTCCTGCTGCCCCAGCGCTTCTGGGTTCCTGATGGTGCTGGACCATCAGGAGTGCCAGAGCATTGGATGCCGGACTAATGGAGTTCTACTGTATATGAAAATAGCTTCTTTCACACTGATGGGCATGAATACAAAGATTAATAAGCCTTAAGCCGTGGCGCAGCACCCAAATGTGGTCAGTGTGAGCCGATCAGCACTTCTCTGGTTCTGCTTACAAGGCTCAACAGCCAGCACTTCCCACAGTGCTCCGGTGCTCTTGGCATCTCCTCCCTTGGAAGCTAGAAATGCCGATACCCTGTACCCGTCTATTCCAGCCAACCCGTCCGCTTGCATCTTTCAGTGCTTACTCCACGTGGGAGATGCCTTGCCGTTGTGGAAAATGCTCCCACTGGAGGCCATATTCAAAGGATCCCACCCGCAGGCCGTGTGTTGAGCCCCACATAAACCCAAACTGCACTGCGGGCTGCAAACAAACGGGCCGCAGACCACATGTTGGGTAGCCCTGTCCTAGTTAATTCTGTTTGTCTAACCTGTCCACACTTCTCATGCTTCTCATTTCAGTACAGTGTCCTTGCCCAATTTTTGTCTCTTTGTGTGGGTTCTATTGAAAATCAGATCTTATAGTGAAATATGTTTAGTTTTTTGGTAGGCAGATATTTGTGTAAATTTTGGCTCAGTATAAATTTTAAAACCCAATTGTAAGCAACTAAATAATGTAGAAAATCTCTGTAGTTTCTCATATATTTACAGTGGTAGTATGCCTTTATAATTATGTCAGCATGGGGTGCAGGAAGATTACAATACGTTGAAAAATTCTTGACAATGCTGCCTCAGATTTAAATAACCTTTTTTTCTTGCTCTTAAATCTGAGACACAATCTCTGTCAGCCTTTCAGAGATGGGGCAGTTCACGTTTTCAGTAAGTTTGTAATTAGCTATGTGCAATGTTTGGTTTGCTCTTCAAGGAAGAAGCTGGAAGATATAGTTTAACTTTTCATTTATCGGCAAACAATTTAAAATTGTTTTCAGCCTCACTGGTGTAATTTTAGGTTGATGTAGGTTAATGTAATGAAAAATTAGGTAAAGTTGATTTTAAACTAATGATTAGTTGCATTCCTTTCTAAAAGAAAAGGTGATGACCAAATCATGTGGAAATGAGTGATACTATTCTTGTAGTATTTTCTTGTTGAAGGCAAATGTTGAACTGTTGCTACATAAACAGCAAATGAAGCTTAAGCAAAAAATGGCTTTATGAAAGACCTACAGAAATCCATGGGTGTATTCTGTTTTTGTCTTAATTGTGACTAGTAAAATTAAATAGATGCTCTCAAGCCGAAAGGTGTTTAACACCAAATTTTAAATTTAGAACAAGTTGAACTATAGCCCTATAACACTTAGTAGTATAAGTTTTATAATTTATTCAGAATTTTTTTGTATTTTATGAACTTTTATTTAGACGAATTTTGCTCTGCCAAATTAAGTTGATTAACATTAGAAATATTTTTTTAAAACTTTTTTCTTTTCACAGCTATTTACATGCAAAGAATATCATCCACAGAGACATGAAATCAAATAGTATCCTTTCTCTAAGTTAAATACCTTTCAACTCTTTAACTTGGTATCTGACTCATGACTGAATATAAATATAAGTATGACTGTGACTGTGAAGATCCTTGTGTGAGGCTGAAACATTCAAGTTAAATTACAGCAATTGTTTAAAAAAAAACAGTTGTCTTTAGTGATCAAGAGGAAATCATCCCCCAGCCAGGTAAAGATGTATATATTTATACAGAAGCTTCGGGGTAGCCGAGTTGGTCTGTACAGGATAAACTTAAACAACAAATGGTCTGGTAGCACTTCATAGACTTGGGAAGGGGGCTGGACTTGATGACCTCCTGAGGTCTCTTCCAGCTCTATGATTCTATGGTTCTATAAAACATATAGATGGTATCGTGAACTTTCATGGGCATAGCCTACTTCTTCAGCTGACCGGAGTTTTCTGAAGAAGTGGGCTGTGCCCACGAAAGCTCATGATACCATCTATATGTTTTGTTAGTCTATAAAGTGCTACTAGACCATTTGTTTAAGTTTATATTTATACAGTTATTCTTCCTTACCTGTGTGCATATGCAGTCTTGGGATGTCCCATTTTAACTTAATTGACTGACTTTGAGGCTACATCTACACTACCAAATTTTGTTGCCAAAACTGGCTCTTTGTTTTGTTGACAGAACTGGCTTCCACTAGTATTGCACAATGCCTGCACTAATCCTTCTGCTCAGTGTTTTCATCTCTGCTGCCTTGCAGGCATGCACCTCTCTCTTTTAAAACCTCTGGGAAGTATCTGACTGCTGAGTGTGCTGCTCCATTTGGGAAACAAAGAAAGAGCAAATAATTGGAATGCTCCTGTTCTGCCCTGCACAAGGAACACAATGGAGAACAGACTGCTGCTGAAGGGGGAGCAGATAAGCAGCACAGCAGCCTTCATATTCCTCAGCTGAGCCACTCTTGATGTTGCTCCCAGCACCTGAGAAGGCTGTGGGAGAACTTGGAAGGAATCCCAAGATGCACAGGGATCAACGCAGTCTTCCCACAACATTGCACTGAGGGATATATACTAGGGATGTAAAAAGTCATTTAAAAAGGTAACCATGTAACCACTAAAAATCTTAGCTGTTACACGCGCTGTGGGCTCTGCAGTGTAAAGCTTAGATGTAGCCTCAAGGTAGCCCAGTTAAATAATATGTACTGAATAAAGAGTTTGCAGTTTCCTTTTGCATGTCACTTATTTTCTTGATACGTGTGACTTATACAGTAAACTCTCACCATTTGTGGTGGATGCCTTCCTGGCACTACTGTGAATGGCGAAACCTGCAAACATTGGGGGCAGTGGCTCCTAACCCCAGCGATGGTCTCTCCACTGCTCCCGACCGCCATGGTGAGAATGGGGTAGAGAGAGCCTGACTCCTGCTGCCATCCAGCAAACAGTCCCCCTCCTTGTTTGGTAAAGGTGATAGAATATCCAATCAGATTTACACACATTCCTAAACAGCCTTTTAGATATATTTCTTCATGAAGGCCTTACAGTGAAAATAGGAGATTTTGGTTTGGCAACAGTAAAATCCAGGTGGAGTGGATCTCAGCAGGTGGAGCAGCTGTCCGGTTCAGTCCTTTGGATGGTAAGAAAAATATTTGATTTTTTTTTTCAATTCTGCCTCATTTTTTTTTTTTTGTGTGTGCAAACTCAAACTGCTTTTCGTCACTTGGAGAATAATGTGAGTCGAATTGTTTTGACAGTAATATGGAAACATATATTAAAACAAAGGGAAATTGCAAATACACATTTATAAATGTACGTATTCATATATTGCTGCTGTTAATTAGTTGTCTACTCAAAAGTACTTTGTTGTTCCAAAGCATGTAGGTTTCTTCAGATATTTGGTCTCCTTATCCAGGGAGATGAGGGTGTCATGTGTGTTGTTGTTTTGGGTGCCTACTCCTGAGAGTGATTTACCAGCAGAGAGCAAATGTTTGTGTCAATCCTGCATCATTTTTAAAGATGGTTTGATAGGGTAGCAAAATACTTGCTCCACCTAAAAGTTTGAAAGTATCAGATGTCTTTAGAAGTTGTTTGGTATTTTGCTTGTATTGTACTTCAAAATAAATATACTGTTAAAATCACCTATTCTAGTATAGCAGGTTCCAGGAAACTCATCACAGCCAAAAATGCATGAGACGAAGTGGGTCCTTGCCCATGAAAGCTTATGCTCCAATAAATCTGTTAGTCTATAAGGTGCCACAGGACTCCTCTTTGCTTTTGCAGATTCAGACTAACACAACTACCCCTCTGATATATAACACAAAGTTAATTATTCTAATTTTTAGAAAAATATGCCGCTTATGAAAGCTATTAATTTGTATTCCCTTGGTATGATGGGATTTTTAAAAATGTTCAGTTTTGCTGGATTAATATTTTGTGTTTCTGGAAAACTGCTGTAGTGATTTTTATTAGGACAGCATTAAAATATCATTCTAGATCAGGCCTAACACTTTGATCCAGCCCACAGACTGCACCTGGCCGCTTTCTATTTATATCCTGCTTGCCTATGCAACCAAATTTCCAGGCGGTGGCTCAGGGTATGTCTAGACTACATCCCTCTTTCGAAAGAGGATGTAAATTAGACATATCAAAATTGCAAATGAAGCCAGGATTTGAATTTCATGCACTTCATTTGCATAATTGCATCACGGCATTCTTTTTGAAAAATGCTATTTCGAAAGTGAAACCGCGGTCTAGACGTGGTTCTTTCGAAAAGAAAAGCCTTTTCCGAAAGATTCTGTAAATTTCATTTTTTGAGGAGTACAGGATCTTTCGAAAAAGGCTTTTCTTTTCGAAAGAACTGCGTCTAGACCGCGGTTTCACTTTCAAAATAGCATTTTTCAAAAATGCCGTGACGCGATTATGCAAATGAAGCACTGGAAATTCAAATGCCAGCTTCATTTGCAATTTTGATGTGTCTAATTTACATCCCTCTTTCAAAAAAGGGATGTAGTCTAGACATACCCTCAGGCAGCAGAATCCTATTTAAATGGTTCACAGCTCCTGGTAGTGCCACTATCCTCACAGGGGCCGGAGCCATGAGCCATTTAAATAGCCACAGCAACCCTGGGCAACTGTGATGGGGGTCCTTGGGAGCCATAAGCCCCTTTCTGTGTTTTCAAGTCAAAGCCTCCAGCCCTAGACAACTTTTGGGGAGGGGGGGGAGGAGGGTAGGCTAGGCCCCAGCCCTACCCCTTCTGCCCAGCCCCTGCCCTTTCTTGGGGGGTGGAACTGGCCCATGAATATATAGCAAAATTCACTGTGGCCCCCCGTGAAAATGATTGCCCACCCCTGTTCTAGATGACTTTGAGCAAATGAGTATCTTTTACCTTTCAGTCAACTTGTAAGACAGGATGTTTTCTTCGAGAGGCATCCCTGGGGGTGCTCCACATTAGGTGCTGAGTGTCCCAGCACCTCTGGATGGATTTTTCTCTAGCAGTGCATTAGGGACTGTGCATGCATGGCGCACAATGCATGCGGGCCTCCTCGAGTGCCATTGCACATACATGCCCCTCCCCACCTTCAGTTCCTCTCTACCATCCCGGGCTTCAGATGGAACTCTTCAGTCCTCCCATTCTTCAACTCTTTATATAATCTTTACTTTTATAGTTAGTTAATCTTATGTTGTTAGTGTTTGCTTAGTGTTACTAATAGTTTAAAAAAAACCCTCCGATCGCAGACAGTTCTCTCAGATCATTACCACGATGTGGGACCACCCGGCTTTAAACACTGTGTGCTCTGCATGGATGCAATGCCAGCCTCAGATGGACACGACAAATGTGTCAAGTGCCTTGGCCACTTGCACTCTCAAAAAGGCTGTCCACGCTGCGCGAAGCTTAAAGTACGGACACGTGAATAGAGAGCTCAGGCTCAAAATTATTATGACTGACAAGGGCAAACACCCTATGACCCAGGCTTGGGATAGAGTAATATGGCAAAAAGGTATAAATCCACAAAAAGACGGGCAAATTCGCTGCCTCAGCGTTTGCCTAAGAGTCACTCTGCTGGCAAACAATCAGATTACTCCAATAAGCACCACCTGAACACTTTTGACCACCCAGGTACCTCGGGCAAACAGTGCAATAAACATAAAAGTGCAAGAAAGACTGCCCCCTCAGAGGCAACAGGCCACACTGTACCTGCCTCAAATAACATGGCACCGAGCAAGGCAACGCTTGCTGCCACAACAGCTCCAGCAACACCTCAGGAGCTCTGCAGGGCACCGCAGCAGCTCATGGGGCAGCCACTCTTCTCTGCCTCCCCCCCTCATTGTCAGGGACAACCCCTCATGCTGTGAGCTCTGCCTCTACGACAGCACAGCTCTCCACGCCACACGCTCCCCTCATGAATTACAGGGAGCACAAGGACTTAGCAATTTCTTCTACAGTCCAATTTCCTATTTGAGTGACAATAGATATCCTCACTCTCCATTCTCTGATTATACAGAATCACCTTCCCCCCTCTCAGTGGAAAAGAGAGCTGACTTAGCTGTGTTTTCACCTCCACACATGGAAGGGTCAGGAGTGCCAGTTTATCATGTGCAGCCAGATCTCATCGGAGCACAAATGGCTCCCTGGGTTCTATACCCCTGAATGCCACCGCCTATGCCTTATCCCCCACAGTGGCAAATGTGGGATCAATGGCCTCAACAACATAGAAAGAAGTCATTTAAAACCAAACATATGGTAAAACCTCACTCTTCCCTGACCCAATCACCCCAAATGACTGCAGATAGAAATGATACCGAAGATCAATATCCCCCAATTTGACTTCTGCAACTTTACTTCAGACTAACTCACTTTCTGCCACGGAGGAGGCAGTCTTACCACCATCTACTAACAATTTAGAGGATGTTTCTTCCTTCCAAGATCTTTTAAAAAGTCGCAACTGACTTAAATATCCCCATGGAGGATGTTCAGGACCCTCGCCATGAGTTCACAAACATCCTCCAAGCGACTCCATCCACAAAGATAGCATTACCAATCAATCCAGCCATACTTGAACCCACAAAAACCTTGTGACACTTACCTGCCTCTATCCTACCCACATGCAAAAAGATGGATCGGAAATACTATGTCCCTCCCAAGGGCTTTGAATTTCTTTTCATACACCCTTATAGTGCCCAACACCCTTTTAGTGGATGCTGCACAGCAGAGAAATAAACAACAGAACCACTCCACTCCATCCAAGAAGGACAATAAAAGATTGGACTCATTCGGTAAAAAGGTTTACACATCGGCTACACTCCAAATGAGAGTAGTGAACTACGCTGCATTACTCAGCAAATATGACTTTAACAACTATGCGAAGTTTAACACCTTTATTGAAGATATCCTGACAACAAAAAGACACGATTCAAAGTGATCGTCTCTGAAGGACAAACAATATCGCGCATATTGTTACATATCCTGACACAGCAGATATGGCCACATGAACAACAGCCAGAGCCATGACTATGAGATGAACTGCATGGTTCAACTCCTCTGCCTTTCCCCGCCAAGTCCAACCATCAGTGGAAGATCTGCCATTCAAGGGTGAGAAGCTCTTCTTGTCAAAGACCAACAAAGTACTTCAGTGAATGAAGGACTCCAGGGTTATACTACATTCACGGGGTATCCAAACACCTGCAACAAGAGCAAGACAATACAGGTACCAACCATACCAGAGATCAAGGTACCCACATATCATTACCAGAGGCAAGATCATCCACCATACCAACAGCAGGGGCGAAATAGACAACAGAGATGGTGTTCCCAGAATAACAACCCCAGCCATTCATCCCAACCCAATAAGCAAATTTGAAACAACAGTCAAGAGACCAAAAACCACATCACCCACCCCAGAGCTTCAAAATGTATAAAAATTGTTACACTTTTGCTTGCTACCATTTCTACGAGACTGGAAAGCTAATATCGCTGACAAGTGGGTAATACAAACTCTCTCTTTCCTTTCCCTCCCTCCACTTATTCCATCCCTCTTCAGGGACCCCTCTCACGAGACTATATTACAACAAGAGGTGGATCACCTGCTCCAACGAGGCGCATTAAAACCAGTTCCCCCGGAGTTCCACAGAACCGGTTTTTACTTGCAATATTTCCTTATAGAAAAGAAGACAGGTGGGTGGAGACTGATTCTTGATCTGACTGCTAAATAAATACATAAGAAAACAGATTCAAAATGGTCACACTTGTCACCATTATCTCAGGTCTGGAGATTGGCGACTGGTTTTCGTCTCTCGAATTACAAGAATGTGTAATTCCACATATTGATACAACCAACTCACAGACGTTTCCTTCATTTTACCTTAGGTCCACAACATTTCGAATATACGGTCCTACCCTTTAGACTCTCCATTGCGCCCAGGGTATTTTCCAAGGTGTTAGCAGTGGTCGCCGCTTATCTCAGGAAATGTGGAGTCACTATCTATCCTTATTTGGACAACTGCCATATCAAAGCAAGAACCAGACACGAGTGCCAGCAGCATACTCACATGGTCCTAAGCTGTCTTCGCTCGCTAGAACTCCTTGTAAACCATGGCAAATCAATGCTCACACCTACCCAATCCATCCAATTTATTGGGACCCATCTCAATTCCGTCACAGCCAGGGCCTCTTTGCCTACCTATAGATTCATCTGCATCAGCCAACTGGCACAATTCCTCTGAGGGATGCCATCAGTCATGGCTCACGGCTACCTACAACTTCTAGGTCACATGGCATCGTGCAACCCCTGTGGTGCCCAATGCACGACTCTTCATGAGATGTCTCCCAGGCTGGCTCCGACTCAAATACAAGCTTGTACGTACATCAGATGACCAAAATGTTATCACTCCCACACGCAGCAAAGGCATCCCAACAATGGTGGACAAAATCATCCAACCTCTGCACAGGCATACCCTTTCGAAGCCCAGAACCCACACTAGTCATCATTACAGATGCCTCGCTTACTGGATGAAGAGCACATATGAAAGGACAGACAGCAGTAGGTTGCATTCTACACATCAACGTCCTCGAACTCAGGGTAGTTCGGCTAGCATGCCAAAAATTACTTCCCCATACCAAAGAGATTCATATCCGAATATATATGGACAACGCGGCAAGTATGTTTTACATAAACAGGCAATGTGGCGCTCAATCACAGACTCACTGCAAGGAACCCATTGCGCTTTGTAACTGGTACCTAGCCCGAGACATCTGCATAACCGCATGCCACCTCCCGGGGCCCTCAATTTGACAGCAGACATCCTCAGTAGAGCCCTACCCCGGGGACCACGAGTGGGAACTCGATTACACAGTCCTGAAGAACATATTCAACCAATGGGGCTTCCCACACACAGACCTATTTGCCACCAGAGCCAACAAAAAATGTCCAGTGTATTGCTCCAGGACGGGCATGGGGAAACAGTCCCTTGGGGAAGGTCTCATCCTAACATGGAGTGCACCCTTACTTTATGCATTTCCCCCCTTTTCCCTCCTGAAGACATGGAGGGACAAAGCCAAAGTCATCCTCATAGCACTTTGTTGGCCTCCACAACCGTGGTTTCCTCTCCTACAAGGGATGGCACGACACCACCCAGTTATACTCCCATGCACTCCAAATATTCCATACCAACCGGGAATCACGTCTCCTCACCCTCAATTCCCAACACTCTACTTCAAGGCGTGGTACCTCGATGGTTCACGGGCATAGAACTACAGTGCTCACAACAGGTGTATGATGCCCTCTTACAAAGTAGGGTTCCTGCAACAAGAAAAACATACATTAATAAATGGACCCGTTTCACCCACTGGGCGATCTCCCGTAATATACCACCACGGAATGTTCCGCTTCCTGCAATCTTAGAATATTTACTGCACCGCAAACAATTGCAACTCTCTCTGAGCCTCATCAAAGTGCACTTGGCAGCATTAACAACCTTCCATGCACCAGGGGAGGAGACTACAGTGTTTGCACACCGAATAACCAAGCGATTCCTAAAAGACCTACAGGCCTTATACCCAGCTGTTGCAGCCCCTCGAGAACTATGGGACTTGCACATGGTACTGACAAGACTGACAGCCACCATTTGAACCGATGGCTACGTGTCCCTTACACCACTTAACATGAAAGACAGCTTTCCTAGTGGCAATAACTTCAGTGCATAGAGTGAACTAGATGGCAGCCCTAATGGCTGAATCACCCTTTACCATCTTTAAAGACAGTCTCCATGTGACCGCACCCTAAGTTCTTACCTAAGGTCCGCTCCTTTTTCCACCTTAACCAAACGATACACTTACCAGTATTCTTTCCAAAGCCTCTCGCCAATGCATTTGAAGCACAGATGCACACACTAGATGCCCGAAGGGCACTTTCCTTCTACATCCACAGAACTAAACCTTTCAGATCGTCTCCATGACTTTTCGTCTCCATTACAGATCACAGCAAAGGAAATCAAATATTGCCACACAGATTATCAAATTAGATCTTGGACTGCATTGCTACATGCTACTCTCTAAATGACTGACTTCCGATTTCAGTCTGACCGCACTCGACAAGAGTGGTTGCCACCTCGATCGCTTACCTGAGGAATGTTCCTGTTGAGGACACGTGCAGCAGCCACGTGGACATCAGAACACATTTTCATAAGACATTATGCACTTGCCTCGGAACCTCTCCAGCACACTAGACTAGCAAAAGCTGTATTACAAACAGCGTACTTATCTGATCCGAAGTTTCTACCTCCATAGAGTGTATTTTTTGTAGTCACCTAACATGGTGCACTCCCAGGGATGCCTCTCAAAGAAGAGGAGGAGGTTACTCACCTTCCTGTAACCGACGTTCTTTGAGATGTGTCCCTGGGGGTGCTCCACTCCCCTCCCTTCTTCCCCTCTACTTCAGAAAACTATAGTAATAAGATATAAACCATCTCTTTTGCTGGGTTCTGGATAGAGAAGGAACTGAAGGGAGAGGAGGCCGCGCACGTGCGGTAGCACGGGGGGAGGCTCGCACATGTGCAGCCCCCAATGCACTGCTAGAGAAAAATCTGTCGAGAGGTGCTGGGATGTTCAGCACCTAATGTGGAGCAACCCCAGGGACGAAGAATGATAGTTACAGGAAGGTGAGTAACCTCCTCTTCCTTACTATACAGATAATGTTCATAGAGCTACTCCTAGGCAATCCCTGTTGCCAATATGCATATGTGTTGCATAATCTGTCTTCCTGCTGCATCTATCTATCTATCTATCTACCTTCCTTGCTCGCTCGCTTGCACCCGGAGAACCGGAAGCCTCAAGAGATGGAAAGTTTTCCATAACGGGCAAAGGGAAGGGCTGCTGTTTGGAGGGACGCAATATGAGAGTGGCTACTGGGGGCAGCAAGCCTGCAGGGGAGAGATCCTGCAGAGTGGCCACTGGGGGCAGCCATTCTACTAAGGGAGTGGCCAGCAGGGCTGGGGCTCTGCTAGTTTGCCTGCCAGCACACCCTAATCCTTCCTCCCGCCTGCCCCCCTACCCCCCCCCCCCCC
>JANRFK010004440.1:10013209-10032340 GCA_030068395.1 Apalone spinifera | reverse complement strand
TAACCTCCATGAAATTATCTAGCTTCTCTTTAAACTCTGTTATAGTCCTAGTCTAATACTGTTAGAATTCTAGAATCATAGGGTTGGAAAAGAGCTCAGGAGGTCATCAAATCCAACCTCCTGCCCAAAGCAGGACCAGTCTCAACTAAATCATCCCAGCCCAGGGCTTTGTCAAGCTGGGACTTAAAAACCTCTAGGGATGGAGATTTCACCACCCTCCTAGTAAAATAGTTTTTCCTGCTATCCAAACTAGACCTCCCACACTGCAAGTTGAGATCATCACTCCTCATTCTGTCATCTGTCACTACTGAGAACAGCCTCCCTCCATTCTCTTTAGAACCCCCCTTCAGGAAGTTGAAGGCTGCTATCACATCCCCCTTCACTTTTCTCTCTCCTGCAGACTAAACAAGACCCAATCTTGAACAGTAATCAAATACCATAATAAACTGAGATTTGGGGTTAAAAATGCTTTCAGGCAGGTTGTTTCTAACAGGATACTTTTATTTCAAGAAGGTCTTTTGGTGTTTTTTTCCAGATACTGTCTTCCATTGAATTGCTGCAGCATTCTTTACCCAAAATCAACCGTAGTGCTTCTGAACCTTCCCTACATCGCGCAGCCCACACAGAGGACATAAATTCATGCACATTCACATCTACAAGGCTGCCTGTTTTTTAGGAGTGCACATGCTCTCTTGCTCAACCAATGATGAGAAAGGAAAAACAGTCGTAGCAGTTGTGCTTTTAATGCCTCAGTATACAGGATTGCAGTGCAAGCGGGATTATCTGTCTCCCAGTTTTAAGAACAAGCTGCTAAGGATTTCTACAGTTCTAATCTTATAAGGACATTTCTCCATGTTGCCTTTTTCTACCACTTCTTTTATTGGGATAGAGTTAACTGAGACTGTAATCAAGAAAATCTATTACTATTTTTTTAATAGATGCACTTGAGCCTTATTTTCCCATAAGCAGAAAAGGTGGACATTTCTTTAGCAGTTTTGAGTCTGGATCTGATTCTGATTTTTAAAATTATATTTTTATAGCAAGGATGTCTCAGCATTTGAGGAAAGAAATATTGCAGATTGGTACTGTTTTTTGGCTATCCCATGCCATGTGCCACTGCAAAGTTGGGGGATTTCGACTAAAATGGCCATCTACAAACAAAACTGAGAGAAGAGAAATAAACTAATTCTGGAAATCTGCTCCTGCGAAGAGTACTCATGAAGCAGATGAAATCTGTTATAACGAATTGCTAAGTCAACACACAAATAATTTTGCACATAGAAGAAAAACTTCTGCAGAAGAGTGGAATATATTCTGAATAGTACTGCTCAGCGAAGGAGACAAGCACAGTTTTGCTGTGGTCTTCTCTAGTAACTTAAAGCTTTTTTGGTACTATTGACTTGTTTCTTGCAGCCCAATGAGGTATCAAGTGTGGAAGGACACGCTTTTTTGGATGAGGAAAGGCTAAGTAACATTATCAATATATTTCTGCAAAACATGCAGCAACTTCAACCCATTTGAAGCTGTCTTCCGAGAGATGCACTATAAAAGAAGAAACTGAGTATACAGTTTTTCTTGCTGATTTGGGTTTTAATTTTGTTTTTATTGCTCCTGAGAAAATGCCTTTATTGTAAACTAAGGTTCCTCTGATTATCTTATTTTAATAAAATAAATTAAATGTAGGGTCAAGCTTCAGTGTCATTCTTAAGTGCAGCATCTTATTCTAAAATGTCTATTTAGATGCATGTAATTCTGCAGTTGTGCCAATTTAGATAGGAGTGTCTTAATTTATCTCTAGAAATTCTAAAATATCACAAATCCTCCACCCCCCCCCCAATAAACCCTATGTTGACCACAACGATGGCATACGTTTTCAAAAACTTTGTATTTCTTTAATATATATGTGAATGATTTATAATTAAAGGCTAGTGTTTTGAACAAGTTCCCAAACATTTAATATGTTGACTGTTTCTCTTGCTATTTGCATAAAATCCCTAAGCAAATAGAGCAGAATTTACATCCAAAATACATTCCTAAAAGGGCAATAAATCTATATCTATATCTATATAGATAGATAGATATATTGCTGTCTTTCAAGGAATGTGAACTGTTACTACTCTGCATTTATCTGCTGCTGGTCTGTTTTCCTTTGCTGTTAACATTAGTGCATTATGTGACCAGCCAGCTTGCAGCAGACTACAATTTATGAACAATTAGGTAGCCTAATTTCAGATTGTGAGCCAGTCTCTAACTCTTTCCTTTTCAATAGTAATACTTCGTGTTTTAATTAGGAAAGAAAGGAAACTAGTTAAAGGGACCACATACACAAATTAGGCCATGACTGTTGTAGAATATATTATGCTCCTGGGTTTTGTTTTTTGTTTTTCTTACCTTAATTTCCAGTTGCTCTGCAATGCACTTTCATGCATGCTAACAATTGCATAAATCAGAAACCAACAACTACTTACCTCGGATCAATTTGCAAAGATATGACCAGCTTGGGAATGGAGGTTGTTGGTAATTCTGAAGTGTTTGTAACGCTGAACAAAATATTATGGTTATTCTTTCAAATGTTTATAACTGACCATTGACTTAATACAACTTTAAAACTTTACTGTGCAGAAGAAAAATACTACTTGCCCTTTAATAGTTTACTTTTAACACCTTTCTTTCCTCCTTTCATAATTCTGCTTGGTTGTATATTTCTGGTTCCAAATGAAGTGTGCAGTTGACTGGTCAGTTCTTAACTCTGGTGTTTGTAATGCTAAAGTTCTACTGTATTGACTAGAAATCTTCACCTGATGCATTGTTTAGTCAAAATTGGAATATAATTTGTTTAAATGCTATTTTGCTGTGAATTATGCAAACCTCTGTACTTAGGTTTTCACATTGTTTGCCACCATGAAAGACTACCCTTAGCTTCTTATATCCATCAGCTGATTGACTCCATAGCCTTTACAAAAGGGGAATTACTGAAACACAAAGCAAAGGAGCCTATTTAATTTCAGTTTTGTTTTTGTTTGTTTTTTTTAAATTTTTACTTCCTGCAGATCAGCAAGTGTCTTGTTCCCACACAAGAGTTGGAGCTTAACATTTAAGATAGAAATACTTTTACATAAACCTTACAAAATTTCAGCATTACAAAGACTATAAACTTTCATTTAAATGAAATTACCTTTAACATTCGTGTTTGGTTAAATTCTGCTTGATCATGCTAATGACATCCAAGTGACATTCGAATCCACAACACAGTAACAAAGTATGAACTTTGACTAAACTTCATTCTGTTCTACAGCTATCATTCCTTAAATATGACATTTTACAAGAAAAAATTCTAAAAGGATTACAATATACTCTAGCTCTGGGTTTCAAAAAGGAGCCTAAGATCTAAGCCACTGAATAGATTACTAACTGGCTGTAATTAACATTTTACTCCAGGAGAGAGAGGCTAGCACACCAAGCCATGGTTCCAGCTAGCCCCTTCAAAAATGTATGCTGAAATGTTCTTAAGGGGATTTGGGTGCTTTGTTTAAATTTTAAGAGAAACTGGGCATCAAATTTCCTTGGATGACATTGAAAATGTACCCATAGTTTTCTTCTTCTACTATAGCAGGGTATCTCGTGCCTCCTTGCTGACAAAGGTAAATAAGGAATTGTCTTGCTTAAAGATTTCAAAATTAAAGCCAAAAAACCCCCAAACAAACAGGACAGTGCAGCAGTTTGGGTTAGCTGTGAGGTTTTAATGGGAGGAGCTACGCTTCAGTATAAGAAATAATGCAGATAGTAATTCCAAAACTAATGACATGCAGCAAAATGCTGAAAACAAGTCACAGATGTTGGTACAGAAAAACTGAATGTTTGAAGGACTTAGGTGCGGGGCATGGATTCTTAATTATATTGTTAATCTTTTCATGCAAGCCTGACCATCTTGCTGAATGTAGTTCATTTCTGCTGGCATACATTGTTTTGTCATTGCCTTCATTTTCTCTCCCCTGGTTTGTTACACCTCTTTCATATAATTAGTCATTTCTGTTGCTACTGTTTGTAGTTGTAAAGAGACCTGATTGTAATGGGGGCCTTTACCATTAAAATAAGTAGAAAGTTGTGTGTGTCAGAGTTGGAGGACCCTGGCACAAGAAAAGGAAAAGTTTCATGATTTTGCCTCTACTAGCTGTAGTTAAATTGCAATCTTCTTTAGTAACATTGTTTAGTGCATCCCAGACGACAAATGAGGGACAGCCATGCCTCTTTCTGAGTAACAGATCGTTGGAACTTACACATTTTGTATAAAAATAGCACCTGATTGCATAGGAGGCTATGTAAATTTTCAGGCTTGTATGCAATTCCAATATCCATAATTGGATGTGACGGGCAAAAGTGACCTTTCTCTTCAAGCCATTAACTCTATCTCCAGCTGTTCCCTTTGCACACCAATCTCAATTTGAAAATCTATTAATACTGAAGATGTTGGCTACAGCAGTGGTTCTCAACTAAGGGTATGCATACCTGGGCAGTACACAGGTAGGATTGCCACCTGTCCCATTTTGGCTGGGACAGTTCCCTTTTTCAGCTATCCCCACTTTATCAAAACCAGGCATTTGTCCCAGAGAAATCTGCTAATAATGGGCAGTGCTGGCCTTAGAACTGCCTCCCTGGGCACAGTAGGTCAACCCCAGCTTTGCTATGGGTTGCACCAAGCCCAGTAAAATGGGGGGGGGGGGGAGAGAAGATGGTTCAGCTGAGGCCTCAAGCTGTTCCCTTTTTACTGGAAGAAAAACAGTTTCCCCACACACGTCTTCCATGGGATACATCAACTTTTATAGATATTGGTCAAAGTTCTACAGTAGGCTACATGGCATTGAGCTAGTAAAGTCAGTGCAAACTAAAAATGCAGCCAGTGATTTGTTTATGCTGCTTGATATACTAGATAATTACCATACAATTATGAAATCAATTAGAATATAAATACTGCACTTATTTAAGGTATTTTTCAGTAATAGCATGTTGTGACACTGTACTTGTGACTTTTTTGAAGTCAGTCATTTGTGAGGGGAAATGTTGGGACACAAGACTCCTGAAAGGGGTACAGTAGTTTGGGAAGATGGAGAGCTTGGGATTGTAGTGCTAGCATTTCACTGTTTATTATGTCCATTTTAATCAAGGCATTCAGCCAGATCTGTTTAAGTTCACCTAATCAATTTTTAAATTAGTACACCTCCATTATCTGTAGAAACAAGCTAGCCCAACCTACCCAAAGTCAATGAAAGTTATTTGCACCATTCACTATTGGAAAGTAATTACCTTTCTGCATCAGTCACAGCAAAATTACAGAAGCACTGACACTTTTCTCCATTTAACATGGAACAGAGGTCAGAAAAAGAAGCAGGCTCCAGCCATCTTGCAAGGCCTCACAAACAAGCAAGAGCCTACTCCCTAGAGCACATAACTAGTGACCTACTGAGCTCAATTAAAGTCTACCCATGAAAGTAGCCAGCTGCTGACATTAGAGCCTCAGGTTACAAACACCTAGGGAATGGAGGTTGTTCCTAATGCTGAGCAAAACATTATGGTGGTTCTTTCAAAAGTTTACAGGTAAATATTGATTTAATACAACTTTAAAATTACTATGCAGAAGATCAGTGCTGCTTTTAACCATCTTAAATGAAACAAGCACAGAAATAGTTTCCCTAGCTTTCAAATCATTTAAACTGAAGTGCTGTACTACAGGATTTTTTTTCCTCTGCTGCTTCCAGCTCCAAATAAGATGTGTAACTCTGAGGTTCTGCTGTATGAGCAAGACTATAGTCTGAACCCTGGGGATAACTCAGGTAATAAAAGTAGGGGTGGGAATAAAGGCTTCCATGCCAACCCTGTTGGTTATTCATACTACCAGTGTCTGATCTTTTACTTCTAGTTTCCTGGAAACCATCTTTTACTGTTTCTTTGTATAGGGTGGAGGGGGAAGCAGTCTATTTCAAAATATTTAAGATTAAAATATTTGTCCTTTGTAAGTATAGGGGGAAAACCATTGGGCAAAATGGCCATACAGAAGAATTTTAAATTGATACAATTCTGACAAAGGGATGCATACAAATTGTATTCAGAATAAATTACATTTAATTTTAAGAGAAACTGTTAGGTTCTGTAATTGAAAGCCAGTACATACAGTTCAATTGCCAATGATCATAATTCTAGGGTCTTGGGCAACATATTGGATTACAGACTAGTCAATTTATTCTAGAATCAGTAAAATGTGACTAAGCACTGTGGATCATTCTTGCATGCATCTTCAGCAGTATCAGTTTTGAAACACTCCTCTCACTCTACACTAGTTACAGTGCAGCTGTGTCAAGGAAAAGATTACCCCCAATTTCTCTTTACCCTGTTCATATTTCCCACTATGCAGTCCTGAGGGAATTTTGCAATTTAGTGCTATGTCTCTTCATGTTTATTTTTCAATTAAGTACAGTGTAACTACTGCATTTTGATGTTTTAATTAGTGTGAAGTTATGGCTAATTGTTTAGTATTAGAAATCCTTCATCTTACACTACAATGCTGTTGGTCAAATGCAAGTTGAGCTATGGCTGCACTTTTTGCAGTAAGTACTGCCTGAGGGGTATATAGAAATAATGCCCAAGAAATGGTATTGGAAACCAGGCTGATTAAAGTGATGTCTCTTGGACTACTATCAAACCAGCCTCAATTTTTTTTAGGGAGGTTGTAGGTGTTGTCTTGGGCAAATTAGTTGACATAGTTCAGTAAGGTAATCTATGGAAAGCTAGTCAAACAGATACAAGTTAAAGAGACAAGGTGGATGAGAGTTTACTAGCCCAACTTCTGTTTCAGGAAAAAGACATTCCCACCTGATCTCTTGTATCCTGGGCTTAAACACTGCAATTAAAGAACTAGGCTTTCAAAAAGCTTTGGCAATTGGCCTCTGGTGTGTAAGAGGTATGCACAAAATCACCCCTAAAGCTTCCTTTCTCCATACACTTGTTAGTGTTTTTATTTAAGATGCTTCTATTATTCCTATCCAGATACTAAATTTCTAGCAGGTCCGCACCAGTAAGCCACAGGGCACATTACTTTTGACTGCTTGCTGTAAAAATTAAAGCCTTCCCTAAATAAATAGTTGGACTGGTACAGAAGAAAACAAAACTTTTCCTTGGTTCCCTTTATTGAGGAGTGGCAGACTCTTGATCTGCTCCTGAGAGGTGCATGAAAAGCTCTCCAAGCTCTGTCACTTCATCTTCAGTAGTGGGCATAGTCCTACTTTCTCTGTCTTCAATAAAATCCCAGAGGCGAACAGAATTGAAGAACTGTGAAAACAAAATAATATGTAAGTTCAAACTGACATCTTATTCCTGGGAACGCATTAGATGGCTCTGCAAGTTGGACCTTCCTGTTCCAGCACCCTGGCAAACATGTAGGGTCCTGGATGAGGGATTTTGCTGGACCAGGGTGGTCATTTCTGGCCCCTCTGCTGCCTTCATTTCACCTCTATTCTTGTTTTTATTTACTTCCCCCTTTTTTTCTGAAGTTGATAAATCTTGAATGGGAAAATACATGCTCAAATTAAAAAAGGAATGAGTGTTTCTTACTACTCTAACTGGCATATTTTGTTTTACTCAAATACAAAGCAGGCTGGAAGCAAGAAGAGTGCGACAAGGGAGCAACATTAGAAAACATGGCTGAACAGTCAACTTCTGCATTAGAAATCATTGTCAGTAACAAAACTTATTAGCTAATGTTTTAGAGACTAGCTCCATCTTAACTTTAGTAATCACCTGAGAGGGCTATGTGCATATCCAACCTAATAAGCAAATCTTAAAGGTACAAGCAATAGACATTAAGCCTGAACTGTCCCCTCAGAACATTTTCTACAAGTCCCTTTGTACCTCCAGCTATGTGAGAACAGCTCAAGTGCTGATTCCTGGCCCACTAAACTCTTATGTGCAGCAGGAGTTAATTTAGTCTGTTAAGAATACTTTTGCAGCACAAATCCAACAATGCGCTACTCCCACCAACAGCAGGAGAGGTATGCAATAACTACAGGATCAGGAATTTGTTAAAGATGAGGTTTTGACTAATGTGGGGGAAGAGATTTTTTCCCCACTGACCTTAGAGCTCTTGAAAAATAAGTGTAAAAGGAAGTTTCCTTTCATTCTGGTTTTCATGCAAATTCACAATTTATGCCAAAATGGGCACCCAAAATTAAACAGTCAATTTTGAAATTTCTTAGCCCAAAAGGTGGTTTTTAAAAAGCAAAATTCTTCTCTTAAATTTGCCTCAGGCTAGACAGAAAGCATGCTTTACTGTAAAGGAAGGATGGGGAACACTTTTTGGGTTGGGGGCTGCTGACCCACACAAAAAAAATCAGGGGGCTGCCCTTTCTCAGTCAGCGGCCAAACAGACTCTTCCCATTCCCCTTGCATACAACAGCCTAGAGGGGCCTGGGCTAGTAGACAGAGGGCTGCCTTAAGCTCTGTGGTGGGGCCAAAAACGAAGGGTTCTGCATGTCTGGGCAGGAGGGAGGTTTAGGGATGTTAAGTGTCTAATTCATTAATTATGTCCAACAAAATTTGTTGACTACACAATCAATCAATAAGGGTTAACACTGTAAGCATTCAGTCCTCGCTTGCACTGGGGCCTGTGAGCTACCCCTGTTGCAGCTCTGCAAGAACTCTTGGTGCAGAGCCACAGGACCCAGCATAAGCTGGGACTGAGCCAGGCTGCTGGCCCACCTGCTGAAAAGTTTACTGGCAGAGCCTCAGGTGGGTGAGAGGGATGCATAAAGCAATAGCATTAACTGATAAGAATCCACTTACCAGTTAATCATTTAACCAGTTACACTATTATATCCCTAGGGAGGATGCAAGAGTGGGTTGGGGATTGGTGGGTCTGGGAAGGTGGTAGGGCTGGGCAGGAAGGGGTGCAAAAGTGTAGTGGGGGGGGAGGGGAAGGAGGCAGGGAGGTCTGGGTGGTGGATGGGTACTTACCTGAGCAGCTCCACAGCTCCCACTGCCTCTCTACAGCAGGGGTGGGGAACCTGTGGCCCAGGAGCCAGGTCAGTCCCCAGGTTTGCCTGCAACTGCCCCCTGTGGGGGGGGGGGGGGGGGGGGGGAAGAGAAGAGAGGAAGGGGAGAAGAGAGAAGGAGCACAGATTCCTGCTGCTCCTATTGGCCATAAAGTTGGCCAGTTGGAAAGCCTCCAAACAATGCTTTGCTACACTGCTGTTTCCCTAGCCAGGGGATAGGAGAGCAGCAGCAAGCAGAGCTGTGGGTCAGATTTGGCCCCGGCTTTCCTAACACTAGCCCACAAGGGTGCACTCCAACCCCCCCCACAGTGGCGAGCCAGTGGTGGCTTCCTAGCCCCTCAGGGGGCAGTTGCAGTGGGGAATGCAAGGCTGATCCAGGCAAGCCTGGGGCTGATCTGGCCCCTGGACTGTAGGTTCCCCACCCCAGCTGTAAAAGGGTAATGTATGTTCAAGTAGGACTTTCAAGCAAATCAATGACTAAATATGTGCTTACCCGCACAGTCCCCTCTGAGCTCAGTTGTTTTCGTGGTTTCTCAGGTTTGGCTCGTGTTCCATCTGGGTAAGCATGAAGGTAAAGACATTTTCCTCCAAATGGGCAGGTTCCCTTTCCTTGCTCAAAGTATTTGCAAGCCTTTTTCCTGAAAGAGAAGAACTACTTTCTTTAACAAGAGACAGAACTACCTAGCACTTTAAAGACTAATCCCAGACTAACACAGCTACATCTCTATCACTATTCTACTTTCTTTAAATGATGGTAAAAAATTTCCAGGGGACCAAGAAACTTCTCCAGGACATCTACCCCAGGTTAGTTTCTACCACCCCATCTCAGAAAGGCCCTGCATTAGAGAACTCATTCCCCAATCAAGCAGGAATAGCTCAATGGTTCCAGAACCAAACAGTATACCGTAATTTAGTGAATATACCCCACACCTGAATAAACTCCACAGTTTTTCCCTTTTGAGTTTAGGAATCCCTGTATACCCTGTGCAGAACTATAGCCCGCAGGAGAGACTCAGTGAATAATGGTATTACAAAGCCCCTTTAATCATGTGTCAAGGAACTGCAGCTGATGATGGTAATGGGAAGCTCCTGTAATCAGCTGTTAATGAGCCACAGCTGATAACACTAAACAGTAAGGGTATAACCCTTTTGAACAGCACCATTTATTCAGTCACTGATTTTAACTTGTATTTTAGCATTTTAAACTTTTAAACCTTTACCCTTTTTAAGCTTTTCAAACTTTAAAGCTTTTAGATCAGAGTGAATGAGAATGCAAAGCTTTTTTTTTTTTAAAACAGTGTTTTTATTCTTTTACTAGTTGCACAATAAAGTAATGTTTTTAAATGTGTTGCCTTGTGCCCACAACTTGCTCCAGGCTCCTTCCCTTTGTCAGCCTGGGCTGGGAGCCTCCCCTCTGCTGGGGATACCTCTGCCCCTCCGAAGCATTCCTGGCTGCTGCACCCCCTGTAAGTTTCCTCATATTGTTCAGTACCCAGCCCGGCGAGGAGAAGAAGAGGATCCTCTGCCATTTCTGTAAAAAAAATCCCTATATAACCCATGCACAACTATAACCTGCGGGGAGGAGGGGGGATTTGTGAAATATAACCCTTGGGTTATATTTACTAAATTATGGTAATTACTGCAGTGTCAGAAAGGATTTTTTTTAAAAGCAATGACATCTGCTCTTCCCTGCAGCAGGTACAGCTCCTCCTCACTCTGACCCCAGACCCAGCTGGCCCTACATTTAAACACTCTAGTTTTAACATAAGCAACAAAAGTTATCTAGATGGTGAAACCAAGTCATGATACTGCACTGATCAAAGCACCAACTGAAGCAGAAAGCTCAGTGGAACTAGAAGAGTCAAGTTTGTTCCTTCAAAGTTACAATTAAAACCTTAGTAATTATTGCATTCAGTGAGTAACTACCCTTAGAGGCAAAAGGAACCCAAAGCACTATTTAACCTTCAGTATAAAATGAAAAAAGGATCTGCCTGCTGAAGATAATGGAGTGTTCTAATTTATACACATTGTGAGATGAGGCAGCACCCAGTTTATGAACTGAATGATCCAACCAGAGAAGCTGAGAGAGAAAATGTGTACTTCAACATTGCAGCCATAATAATCCTTCATTTATGTTTGTTACTCATCTCAGATCCTCCTAACTCGGTGGGAACTATGTACCTGTTTTGCTATATAAAGGGAAGAGTTGCATTTCCTGGTAACACATAGACCAAGACAAAACTGCCGGATCAGTTAACCTAATAATGTACTTTCAAATTATAAGAATAGCTGAAGAGTTACATTTCCTCCTATGCACGCCAAGTCTAACGATTTTAACTGAAGGTATATGATCTATATGTCAGCAAGAGGAACAAATTTCCCCACAGACCTACATTAAATGAAAATGTATGAAAGCAAGTGCAAATTTTACCTTTCAATTAGTTGCTGGATAGAGAAGAAATGAATGTCTGAAACCTTGTTTTTTCAAACACCAATGGCTACACATGAGAGGCTACCCAGATTATTGCCAAACTCCTCCTCCCCTACTTAAACACAAGAATGGAAAGGGTGATATTTCCCAGAAACAAACACAAAAAGCACTAATGCTCCCTACAGTCAAACACAGATCAAGCCCCAAAGTACTGAGCTAGTTGTTACCAAGCTGCAGCTGCAAGGTCCACCTCCTGTAATATTAATAGCACCGACCCTGATGTGACTGATAAATGTGCACAGTACATAAATAGAGAGAACCAGACACAACGTAAACAACGTGCTCTGTAGCAAACAGTGAAGGTCACAGAACCTTACAGCTGATATTGTTAGAGAAACATTTAACTGAACACTAAAAGACTGACAAACCCTTGATTCGCTGTTAGCTTATAAACAAATGTCTATTGGCCTCCATGAACTAGTATTACAGGTACACTCTATTTGTCTCACCTTTACTTGCCATCACATGTGAGTGGCCTCATGCAGGAGAAGGGCTTTTCTTCAAAGACTATTGCAGATTTCCAGTAAGACAATTAGTCTCCCAAATACTAGAAAGAAAAAAGCCAAGAAAATAGCCCTCTCCGATCTTAATGTGCTGCTAACTCTAGTTTGAATGAAGAACCCCAATCCACTCCACCCCAGGGAATCACATTTTTCTACAACACAGGGATTGCAACCTTTTTCTTTTCTCTCAAGTTTTGCTGCAAAAAAACTTTTTGGGGGGGGGGGGGGTTGGAGGGGCATGAGGATTTTTGAAGAATCAAGAAGGGGTGTGATGCCAAAAAGTTTGGGAACCACTGGTCTAAGGGCTTGTCCGCACTGACAAGTTACGTTGAGGACGTGTCAACAAAACATGCATGAGCATTCATTCGTGACTTGTTGCAAAAGTAATTTTTGTCAACAAAAACCTTCCAGCTCCACCCTCCCTATGTTATCTACATTGCATGTTTATCAACACCCCAAGGCCTTTTGTCCTTGATTCTGGGCTCAGAAAATGGCCCGTGATTCCCAATCAGCTGCTTTGGTCAGCAGTTTGAACTCTGCTACCCTGCAGCCAGGTGACCAGCTACTCACCCCACCTCCTTGCAAGCCCGATGAAATTTAATTCCCTTTTCCTGCAGCCTGAGCACCTGCAAAACTCCTCCCCCATGGGCTGGCTCAGCATGCAGCGGTCTCATCACATCTTCCCAGATGCCCATGCCTCGTCATCACAAAAACACTCCCCTGCTTGGATTGCTGCAGAACTGATCACTATATGGGGAGAGCAGTTTGTTCAGTCCCAGCTGCAAGTGACCTATAGGAACTGGGACACGTCTGGGCACATTTCTCAATCTCTGTGTGAAAAAGGGTATGAGCGGGATATGCTGCAGGGTACAGTAGGATGTTTAGTGATTAATTAGCTAATTGAGTAGTTAGTGGAATTTCCATCAATTAGTTTATAAGGGGGTTAACTCCCAGGGCAGTGCGAGCCAAAATCAAGTAGTCCCAGCTCACACTGGCTCTAGGACCGCTGTGGCTCACTCTTACTACATTTAAAAAGCAGAGCCGCAGCGGGGAACCTGGCCCAAACCAGGACTGCTCAGTCCCAGCTCAGCCTCTCTTCCCCCACTGAGATAGTGCTGGGGTGAACCAGCTTTTTAATAGAGAGGCAGCGGGGGTTGGGAGGAGCGATTAGTCGAGTACTGACTCGACTACTCACTTACACCCCTAGCGTAGAGTGAAGATGGTCACAGAGTGTGTCTGGCAGCCAAGAACTGTTCTTTACTGCTGCCGTGTGTGCACTACAGGGAAGGAGACACCTTAGAAAATAGAGAGGATTTGGTTTAAGAAGAGCTAAATCAGTCATTGAGTGAGTGCAGACATCAGAAAGAGAGCTGAGGAACCACAAGGACAACGCAGCCTTTGCCAGGCTGGCCACAGAACACATGCTCATGGCCATGGAGGGACACACTGACATCCTAAAGTACTTGATGAAGCAGCACAGTGAGCAAACACAGGCTGCCCACCCACCTACTCATGGCAGATTCTAGATTGTGTGTTCAGCAATTCCCCCCCATTACACTCAGATTCTTTCCCCTTTTCTGGGAGTCCAAGTTTTCCCCATGCATTCCACCACCTCTCCCAACTGCGATTCTGATGTCCAGATCTACACATACCTGTGAGTTAACTGGTAAGTGAGGTGCTTGCAAAGGGTTAAGGCGTTGCTTCACTGTGTTTCAGTGCGCTGTTCTCTTATGAATAAAGGCACTTTCAGAACTATTCTATGCTTGTTATTTACTGTTTAATAATGTTACTGTGATCCCAGCTGCAGGCATTAAAGGCATGTTCCTGACTGTGTGTTGCATTGGGGGAACCCTTAAAGGAACTGTTACAGAAGTTTATTTCAGTGCTCTATCAAAGCCTTCCTTATGTTAAGAGCAGCAATCTCCACACTTCTCACAGCTCAGCACACAGCTCCAGGATGGTTGCTTTATGCATCCTGAAGTTCTGTAGCCACTGCTTTCCCCTGACAGCTCTAGTGTTTGGCTGCTTAAACTCCGTAGCACAGCGCTGTGCCTCAGCAGCTGACCCTGAGCAATTCCTCCTGAATGGGTGCAAAAATACACCAAGTACAACAAGCCGCAATAACTGATGGGAATATTGTCCTCACAGAGCTCTAGCTTGCCACGGACACCCCCCCATCTTGCATTCTGTCTCCCAAAGGCACATTTGACCACTATCCAGCACCTGCTCAGCCTACTGTTAAAACACTCCTTGCTGGCGTCAATATCCCCTCTGTATGTTTCATAAGCCAGGGCTGCAAATGGTAAGCTGAGTCTCCCAGAATCACTATGGACATTTCCACATTCCCCACCGTAATGTTGGCAGAAAGGCCCTGTGGGCAGCTTCCAGAAGATGTGTATTTTGTGCACCTTTTCAGACCATCCTGCACTGATGTCTGTGAAACACCCACAGTGATCCACAAGAGCCTGCAGCACCATCAAGAAGTATCTCTTCCTGTTGAGGTCCTTGGTAGTAAAGTGAGCTGTGCTAAAAATCAGAATGTGTGCGCCATCTGTCGCCTTGCCACAGTTGGGAAATCCCATGTCCGTAAAGCCAGCCACTATGCCATGCGCATTTCCCAGAGTCCTGATCCTCCATAGCAGAATGCAATTTATTGCCCTGCACACTTACAGCAGTACAGCTCCAACAGTAGCCTTCCCCTCTGCAACTGACCAATAGCAATCAGGAGTCACCAGCTTCCAGGCAGCAATTGCCCTATGCTTCTCTCAGAGGGCAGTTCTTATTCGGGTGTCCTTGCATCGCAGCTCAGGGGCCAACTCGGCACACAGCTCCAGGAAGGTTGCTTTAGGCATTCTGAAGTTCTGTAGACACTGCTCTTGGATGTTGACACAATCCCACCAATCAGTGCTGGTTTCCCTGGTGCAGAAGCAACTCTACCCTGTACAGCTGCTCTGAATGCCAAATGCAATAACAGATTGCTGCTGTCCATATCACACACAGAGTCAGGCTCCTCCGAGTCTCTTCCACAGTCAGGAACTTTAAGATGATCTCCGCTGCCATGTATGGGTCCTCACGACAGAGCAAGAGAAGTGCGGGATCAATTCTCTCACAACAGATGCTGGAGTGCACAGCAGAGAGTGGCAGTTAGGGGGGAAAAAAACCCAAACACACAAAGGATCCTGGAAGCCCCTGAACATATGCCCCATGCTCTGTTCTAAGCTCTTACAACCTAGTGACAGATGGTGTCTCCAGGCACTGTGGTATACATGGCCACCATGCACTGCTCCAACTATCAACAGGGGAGCTAAAGATGCAGACACAATCTGTTCAGAGAGAGCAACTGAAAACATGCTTTGGCGACTTCTGCACGTTGACATGAGTTTTCACAATAAAACTCGGTAGTGGAGACATCACCTAGGAGAAGTAGTACCCACCTAACTATAACTACATGTTAAAAATGCCTTAATATGTAGATTGCCAAGCAGTACACTTCATCAACCTTGAGTGAAGGCTTCAAATATATATCCTTTTATGGGGGGGGGGGGCGGGAATTCCAGAGAAAATGGTTACTCAAAAAAATGACAAAAAACAGCAGACCTGAAAATTCAAGTTAAAGATAAAACAAAATAAAAAAGTTAATCCACAGAAGCATGCACTCAATCAATTAAAATGACCTGACAGTTGAGGTCACCCAAATAGCTTCAGCTTTGGTCCAGTCTCTCCCCAAAGCAGACACTATCCTAACCTCAAACAACACACATCAGCAACTTCAAAAATTAAGATATGACCTAATGAATTGTTTTTCTTAGACTGAGCTACTGCAGTAGCACTAAACTGAAATGCACCTATCTTCGTATCACCACAACACATTCTCTTCCCTTTTTTAACACCACACACAGTTGCTGGAAAAATATTTTATAAAAACAGACTGTTCCCTGTAAACAAAAGTTCAACTGGAAAATAGTCACAGTATGAGACCTGGCACAGTTATACAGCTACTATTTCTTGCCCTACAAATACTGAGTGTTCTACAAATGATTTCACTTTTATAAATTGGGGTTTCTGCCTTTTCATTCCCCCAAATACTTGGAAAGCCCAAGAATGTCTAGTCTTGTCTTCCCTGGTTTTGATAGAGAACTTCTCAGGATATAAATTGGGGGCCTACACCTCAACTACAGAGGCAGCATTGAATCTTTCCCCAAATTCTTGCTAGGCATAGCTCTAACATAGGTGTTTTAAACTTGAAAAATCCCTTCTCCACCCCATGTTTTGTTTCTTGAGGTATCAACAGCTCATTGGCTGAGCAAAGCGAGGCCTTACATTTCAAAAGATAGCATTTATGGAAGCAATGTCAATTAGTGGTTTCTCTGAAGACGAGAGTAATCTATGTTTTGAAATGTTAGACAGTAGTGTATGAAATTTCTACCAAACACTTAGAGTTAACACATAGTTGAAACCCTGGAAATTCTAAGAATTACCTAGAATTGGGATACGTTTTTCAAAGTTGCTTAAGTCCTGTTTACTTTCAATGAAAAACTGATATGTGGTTTTGCAAATTTTACACTGGGCCATAACAGAAAGCTAGTTAATTAAAACCTGAAGACCCAATTCTGCAAACACTTATGTAAAGGGATAGTGCTTCCTAACCTAAATAGTGAAATTTTCTGTTGACGTTTCCCACTAGTCTTAGCCTAAAGGTGATTTTTTTGTGTGTAAAAAATGTTGTTAAAAACTATTCTAGCACGTAGATTACCATACTGTGGATAATAATCATAATGCCACTGATATTTAAGCAGTTAATATTTGAACAGAAAATTCATCCTTGGGCAATGTGGATTGTTCTTAGGAAGAACAAGATGGAGAAGAAAAAAAAAAAAAAAAAAAAATCGGCTACTTTTTGCTCCATCAGCTCTGGAAAAAAGACTCCATGACAGACTACCATCTAAAGCAAATATAATCTAACCAATCTTACTTTTCCACTTGTTTGCACCACCGTTATAAATTGCATGCTCAACAGTCTAGAGAGACCTCTGCTGGAAGCAATGAACATAAACAGCTATGAAGATTCCCTTAAATAATAAATAAGCCATTTCATTGTCTTGCCTATCACTCACTATTTGTACAGTTAAAATGAAATAGGTTTCAAAAGTTTACACTTACACGACTGTAGTCCAAAATTTAGGTTCTGGAAAACCAAAAATTAGAGATCTGTGTAACGCCTGCAACGCAAATATTACAGATTATACTAGTGACAGTCAGGAAGAGATATCCTGTAGTTTCATGTTCTTCAAGCTCAAATGAAAGACTTATGACAAAACTGGTGAAATAGGGAAAAAATTCTTTAACGTAAAAAAGAAAAAAAACAAAAGGCAAGATTTTTTTCAGTATGATTTTAACAGCTTCTTTTTATGGAGAGATTTATCTCATTCCATACTTAATACTGAAGCTACTGTCACCTAAATTTCACGTTACTTTATATCAGGACAGATTTTTATAAAGGAAATAAAAAATGAATTTTGGAGCTGTGTGGCTGTTTGTGTTTTAAATTAGGTGCTGCTGCTACTACTTGAAGTTTCCCTTTTAAAAAAGCCTTAGACCAGAAACTGAATTTGTTTTCAATGGTGAGCTTTGACACACACTAGTGCAGGGTGGGCAGACTATGGCCCCCAGGTGCACCCAACCCATCAGACCTCTGAATACAGCCCCGAGCTCCCGGCGGGGGAGAAGGATCAAGGGCTTGCCTTGCCCTGCAACATTTGTCTCCTGGAAACAGGAGCAGCCAGGAAGCTCCGCACGCTGGCCCTACCCCCAGTGTCAACTCTGCAGCTCCCACTAGCCAGAAACCACAGCCAACAGGAGCTGCGGTGGCACTGCCTGTGTGTAGCCCCACTTCCATGTGGGAGATGGTGGGAGGATGGGACTCCTGCTGAAAAGCGCTGCCTGGATCCTGAGGCCACCTCCCTCGCCCCCGCATCCAACCCCCTGCCTGGATCCTGATCTCCCCTCCTGCCATCCAAACCCTTCAATCCCAGTCCAGCACAACTTTCTGCACCCCAAACCTGTCATTCCAGGCCTGACCCCAGAGCCTGTATTCCAAGCTGGATCCCTCACCACGTGTGATCCAGCTGAGCACACCCTCCTATACTGAGAGCTTCTAATTTCTGGTTCCACCCCCGAGTCTGCACCTCCAGCGGGAGCCATCACCCCCTCATACACCCGAGCCTCCAATTTCATGAGCACTCCCGGCACGCCATACAATTTCCATACCAAGATGCGGCCTAGGGATATTAAACTGTGTATATTCCAGTAAACATGCAGCCACTGAATTTTTTTCAGCAGTTACACATTTACACCAGGGATGTCAGTCTGTTGCTAACCCGATTAATCGATACGCCCAGGCTTATTAGTTCATCCTAACAGGTTTACACCCCCCACCCACCCCTTGCTGGCTCCTGCATACTGGCTCCTGCCTGCCCGTGCTGCTGGGGGGGGGGGGGGGGGGGGGGGGGGGCAAGACAGGCAAGAGCCAGTTGCCCATGGGGAGCAGGCTTTTAAGCTGGGCTCTCCATGTGTACAGGCTCCCACAGAGCTGCCTGCCCTCTTCCTCCCCCGCAGCAGCTGGGGGGGTAGAATGGGGGAGGCTGCATGAACCAGTTTACACTATATTTCTAATGTGGCCCTCAGGCCAAAAGGTTTGCCCACTCCTACACTAGTGCCTTTGATTCTTTTTGGAGTCCATGGTGGTTGGATTTTTAGGATTAGATTTCAAGACTTTCTTTGATCTCTTACGGGCACAAGAGCCTCATGGATTCAGGCAGAATCTCTGACCCTGAAGAGTTATGATCAGTGAACATGGCATTCCCAGGCTAGCATCACAACTGCTGCACCAGGCATATCTTAGAAAGTTTGTGCTATTATAATCCAGGATTATCACATACAGATGTCCTGATTTAAACCCACGTATTTGCTAATGCAGATTAGATAAGATGTCAAAGTAAACTTCCAAAGTCTACTGAAAAACCTAATGAAATTTCCCGACAAAACAACATTACAATTGATCTTGAAATCTCCAGAACTGCCCGGGGGGGGGGGGGGGGGG
>JANRFK010004440.1:9990210-10013199 GCA_030068395.1 Apalone spinifera | reverse complement strand
GAGAGAAGAGAGAGAGAAGATTATTCCATTTTGAACAAAACAGGAACACAAGAAATTCTAAATTTAAGTTCACTTTTTAAAAGTATTTAAAATTAAAAAAAATAAAAATGCACTGTTATCTAATAGCTTAACTCTGCTTATGTCTACAGTGAAACACCATCCAAAATCAGGAGGCCACCCTCTGAATGAAAACACGTCTTCTGCAATAAAAACAAGATTAATGTGACCAATCCAATACCACCACTTCAAAACTGGACATCTGTCTCTCTTGTTATATCAAAACTCTCCTGGGCCCAATTCTAAGCAGACTGAGTTAATATTTTCCTGAAAGAAAGAAAGCAACCTGTAAGTTCCATAACACCACTGCTCCCCCAAAAGGGGTTGGGGAAAGGTGATGCTCCCCCATACTAGCCAAACTGAACAAGAAGCACCAAGATACTAACATGGCAGGTGCTTTGGAAATGTATAATTCTCAGAGTCATTTACCAGTGGCAAATTAGAATAAAAGGAATAACTAAGTAGGAATAACTATGTAGTTAATTTAACATCTACCAATATTATTAAAAGTATTAAAACTGAATACGGGATGTAAAATTACCCAAGAACTGCTGCAAATATTTCTACATGCTGTCTACATGTATTTAGTAAAGCCGAAATTTCCAAATGAGAACTTTCCATTTGAAATCAGAAAGGCAGAGTTCCTGAGATACTGCTATAACCTAATTTTAAAACCAGTTTTTATTCCTACACCACAGGATAAAGAATATTGTTACCTGAAATATTTTCTAAGCTGGCAAAAACACAAATGCCCCAGAAAATGAAAGTATTACTATTATATTTTAAATCTTATTTACAAATGCCATATAAATAAAAGTAAAATCTTAAGAGATTTGCACACAGCTAGTCAGTATATACTTAGCCAGGGATCACTGGCTCCCTTAACTTTATCTTTACAGTAGGAAGGATTGGTTGACAAAAGTGCTGTCAACATGCAAAAGCGAAAACTAGTCAAACTGCTTTTTCCTGCCTCCCATTGTCAACATTTCATGGCCACATTGATAGCACCCTGTCGACAGGGCATCCCATAGTGCAGTGTGGGGAGGCAGAGCTGATCCCTGCACTTCTTGGGATCTCTCTAAGTTCTCCTACAACATTCTCAAATGCTGGGAGCAGCAGCATGGAGTAGTTCTCTGAGCACTCCAGGCTGAAGAATGTTAAAGCAGCACAGCAGCCTCTCCAGCCCTCCCCCTACAGCAGCAGTCTGCCAGCAGCTGTGTTCCTAGCAGGGCAGAATGAAAGCATTCCAATGATTTGCTCTTTTTGTTTGTTCCCCAAATGGAACAGCTCAATCAGATGTCTCACTTTCCACGGCTTTGAAAAGGGTGGAGTGCATGCCTACAGGGCAGCAGAGATCACAAAACACCGAGCACAGCCATCAGGGCAGGCATTGTGGGATACTGGAAGAAGCCAGTTCTCAACAAAATAGAATCCACACTGGCTCTTTGTTGACAATAAAGGGAGGCGAAAAAACAAGAGTCTCTAACAGGGCTGGAAGTTGTGTGTCACCAAAACTGGAGTTTTTTCCCAGGCAAAATTGCACTGTAGTGTAAGTGCTCTGTTTTGTTGCCAATGCCAGTGTAGACAAGGCTTTAGACTTTTGTGACATCTTATGAAGGAATTTTTTCCACTCTACACAATACCGCAACAAATTGAAAAGGATTCCAGCTGATCTATTCATAGAAACTTCTTTGGCACAGAAGCTATACATAAGACCACACATTAATTTTAGTTGAGCATTTAACAGAAAATCCCTTCAGTATTCAAATTCTTTCCCTCTTGTAACAGATCTATACATCTGAAAAACACCAAGATCTACTTTCAGTACAGCCCTGCATGGATACAACATTTGTAACCGCATTGATATCTGCAAAAATGAGTCAGATATCTGCATCCATATCCATGGACGCGGATAACTGCAGATATAAAATGGAATATCCATGGATCTGCAGGGCTCTTTCAGAACAGTACTACCTAGCAGCAACCATTTAAAAAAAAATCACTCTTGAATATCTCCATTACAGCCTTGTTTTTTTGTTTAGAATGTTGGATACTCTTGGAACACAAGTTGTCAGCATATATTCAAAATGGTTTTCAGTGGCAGAACAATAAAAAAATATAGCAAGGGGACAACATACTAGGCATGTAAATACTCATTAAAAAAGTGAACAATATAAATGTAATAGTTTAACTGGTTAACTGTGGAGAGCTGGTATGAAGTGGTGAGGGTCCTGCAGGCTCCTGCATGACAGGCTGCTGACCAGCTCAGGTGGGCACACCATGGCACCGCTGGCCTGCCAACAGTGCTGGGGGCGGGGCTGCACCAACTGGGCCCAACCCTGCAGTTACCTGGTTACCAGGTTAGCATGCCAGTAAGCAAGGTGGGGAACCTAAGGTGCAGGAGTTGGATGTGGCCCTTGGCTTGCTTGGATCCAGCCCGAGACTCAGGGCTCCCCCCAGCACTGGAGAGTCTGCACTAGTACTCCAGCCCTCCCACAGCCCCCTGTGGGGCTGGAGCACACAAAATCTGCTAGCCTGGGCCCCCCTAGGCTCAGGTCCGTGAGGGGAATGTGGGGAGTGTCTTTCTCTCTCACTCGGGGGCCATGTCAGTGAGAGTTTGGGATTGTGTTTGGGTTTTTTTTGCTTCTCACTAGTCTGCAGCTCCTGACTGATTTTTTTGTGAGTGAGCAGCCCCTGATCCAAAAATGGTTCCCTACTCCTGCCAATAAAGCTAATTCTTCCTGGGTAACTGGTTAACCATTTACACCACTACAACATACCTGCCTGGAAATACCCTCATTTTATAATATCTAATTCATCTGAATCTTTTCCGCCATAGAAAAACTAAACTCAGGAGAACAAGTGGTCAACTCTTAAACAGCAATTGTGTGGTACATATTTCATGGGGGTGGAGGAAGGACTGTAAGCTTTCCTAATGGTTGTGTATCACACTTTTTTAAATTACCAATTTAACACAGGTTTTTTTATTGAATTATTCCAGAACTACTGCAAACAGTCTCTCTCCAGGAGATTAATGCACACCATTCAGCTTTTAGTGTTCCAACATGGGACAAAAACTTACTATTGCAATGTAAAGATCTATTTACACACCCTTCATAATGGGGATGAATGATAATGAAAAGTATTAGTGAGTAATGATACTTTACCCTCCCACCAAAAAGAGAAACTCACAGATGGCACAACATCAACAAATCCCTCAACAACTCTGCAAAGTTTTACCTCATTTTACAGACAGGAAAATGGAAACCAAGAAATAAGATTATAAAAGTCAGCTCAGTGATTTGTTTTTTCCTCCCTTTACAATGCAAGAGTATGATACTCTGATGTAACTGCCTGGGTTAATAAAGTCAGCAGAAGTTAAGCAAAAATACCCTTGACAATCAATTTTGAAAAGTAAAATTACTAACACTCCACCCTGGAGAGAGGTGAATTTCTAATTTAATCATGAGGGATATTTTCAAAGGGTATTAGTCTAGCTAAAATGAAAATTAAATTCATGTTATTCAAGGGAAGACCAATGCAAGACCCGAGTTCCTTCACTTCCACTGAAATCACAGGAGATGTATATTTTGGAGGGGGGCGGTACGTGCGTGCGTGCGCACTTTCCACAAGGTATGTTTTGTATGATATTTAAAAAAAACCAACATTTTAAAGAGAAACTATTGAATACCTTGGTCCATACCTTTTCAGTTTATCGAAGAAAAAAAATGATAGCTAGCAAACTTACCCCATTCCCTGTTTAAATGCCTCGATCAGCTTATTTTTCTTGTTCTGGTCTTCAACCCAGTATACACTAGGTATTACAAACTCTGATGTCACTCGGCACTGAGGGCAGGATCTTAAATGGGTAATAAAAAGAAATTAAATGTACATACAACTTGCTGAGAATAGATATTTCTCAACAACTAGCCATGAACAGCATGTGCAGAAAGGGGACTAGGATCTTTCATACTGAAGCATCAAAGTGTATTATAGCTGATTACCCTGTACACTGTGTATACACTTTTTTTAGTAATTAAAATCATTTCAACCAAAATAAAATAGTTGAGCCCAATCAGGTTTGGTCCAAGCTATAATTAAATCAACATTGAATAGTTAGCATGCTTTTCCTAATCAGTGTGGATAATGGTTTTTCCCCTTAAGAACTAAGCTATCCAAACCATATTAGACACTACAGCAGCAGAAGAGCACAAAGGAGAAGTTTAATACTTGACCTGTCTACTAAGAGTGAAAATAAGCAGGCTAATTAGAATAGTGATCTTGTGAGGGGGACACAGTCATTAGAACCCAGATTATTTCATATAGAATGTCTAATGGCCATCAGATAATTTTTAGTGATTACCAAAGAGCTGCCAAAAGACTATAATGTCCCATTACTGGCTCCATGAACCATCCAATCTTTCAGCCATACCTTCTTAATATTAAATTCCATTCTTTTTCCTAATATTTTTGCAGATAGTTGATGAGATCACAAATGGTATTTAAGAGCATCAGACCTACATTCTGAAAAGGTTGAAAACGTGTCAGTTTCGACTCCAAGGTGAACTACTGCAAAAACCAACTGGCAGCAACAGCCTCATTTCCAGTCACAGACCAAGCTTCTCACAGTGAGTGCCCATTGGGAGCACTACTCTACTAGGAGTAGCTATCAATGTGCTAAATTTCACTGTAGCAAACTCATTGTGAAGGATTTCAGTTCTACAACCCACCTCAGTATAAGAATGGAAAATATTTTCCATAGTTTTCCTCGAGACATCTGTAACTTTCTAAGAAGAGTCCCAGGGAAAGAGCAAGTTTCATCTTTTGTGATCAAATAGATTCTTAAATTTTCCTGGTATTTTTGTTCTAAAGAGAATCAAGCTTTAAATGCATGTATATAGCTAAAAAGAGGGGATATGAAGTCAAGATTTTCATCACAACCTCAGTATTGGACACATTCGTCTTTTAGGGGCATAGAATTTCTCTTTGTGAACAGTTTGATATGAAAGAGATAGCACCGTGTCCAGTCAAAAGATTAATAGAAGAGATTACCCAAATGACAGAAGCTACAAAGAGTGTGATCTGAGTGGACATAATTCCCACTGGTGGAGCTCTTGCACAAAATTTATACTTACTTTATGATCACATTCTCAAATTGTTTAGCACACCTCCACTGCCGGATGCAGGACAAACAGTAGATGTGATTGCAGTTAGAAAGGATTCCAAACCTCCTCTCTGAGGCTGATGGTTTCTCATACACCACTTCCATGCAGATACTGCATACTTTGTCCTGACTTGCCTGAAAGGCAAAGGCCTTCTCCATTTCATGTTCAAATGCTGCCATGCACATCTAGGTAATAAAAGACAACAGAAGCAAAGAGTTTCTCTGAGTCTCTGCAATATTTGCACAAGGTTTTTAGCTTGTAAAAAACACAAATATCTATGCAAGTCATGTAGAAAGAAAACATAGTATTAGTGCCTCTAACTCTGAGAATCTAGCTCATATCTTTTAATAAAACATCCCAAAAAAATCTGTTCAGAGCACGAAGGCTGCAAATTCCAGCCCACAAAAGTTAGAAAACACCAAAATTAAGATTCCCTGTGCACCTTAATGCATACTCCACGGGGTAAATTAAGATACAGCCTTTAATTACATGACCCCAACCCATTTTTTCCAGAGCATCTCTGCCTTATTCAGTGCACAGAATTATGGTTGCCCCTTCAGTGAGCACTTTCAATATTTTGTTTCATGCTTGTTTACTGTGTGGACCCAGACCTTATTTACTGCACACTATTTAAACCTAGGGATGTTCACGTCGGCTCCTGAAGCTATCCCCACTGCGGCTCTGAATAACAGGCCTTATCGACTACACAATTAGCCAGATAACTACAATTTAATATCCCTATTTAAACCCTGTTCTGAATACGTTAATTTCTTCTGCATATTTTGTATGGTGCTCATCACTAAGATAGTTGAGTGCTTTACATATATTGATTTGTTTTCACAATACTCCTGTGAAGTAAGGTGGCATTACTATTCCCAGGCAGCTTTAACTCTGGCTTTTTGTAACTTTTGAGTGCTTGACTTTACAACCGTAACATTCTGTTAAGGATTTTGATGCAATTTCTGATTGGATTTAAAAAAACACCACACAACTAGAATTACAAAAATACCAACATATGGCATCATATTGATAGCCCTATAAGTCATCAGTAAGACTGGAACCATGAATGAACCTTTGAATCCACTGCACAGATCTCAGCCACTTGAGTAATACAATAAATGATAGACGCAGTAAGGTTGCTATCCTTTAAGTGGGCCAGATTTAGAGGAGGGTGAGGGATACTTTGCCAGTGGTTTTAACAGGTATTTGCTGATGGAAGAATATTGACACCAAAAAGCTCAGATTCCTCTTCAGAATCTGCAAGGCAATGTATTCTAGTGGTTACAAACCCTTCTCCCTGAAACCTGTATTAACTTGGCACAGCAAAAATTCCTACTGCTAGCTGATGGAGACCATAATTATAAAACCGAAGGGCCATCTAGTACAGTGGCAGTGACAATTAAAATAAAACACCAGCTTTACTAACAAAATTACTGCATATGCAAAAGAACCAACCAAACCATCAGCAGCTGACTTGCCTCTGATTTAGGGATGTTAAAAATGTGTTTTTCTAGGTAAACATGTAACTGCTGAAATTTTCAATAGTAACACATTTGCAGGTGGGGGAAGGAGGGAAGTGGCTCCTGCCCCACACCCAATCCCAGTGCTGCCTCCGATACAGAGGCAGCAGAGTGGGGGGAATGCCATGCAGCTACGGGAAAACTGGCTTTTAAAGCCAGCTCCCCACATGCACCAGCTCCCACCTTTCTCTACCCTCCCCCCATGTTGCTGCCTCAGAGTGGGGAGGCAGGGGGGAGCTTAAAAGCCAGCTCCCTGAAAACATCAAATCCCACTTGCTCTTACTTCCCTCTCCCTCAGCCTCCAACCCATGTTGTCCAAAATTATGTTAGAGTTCAATATATCTGACGTGAACTGAACCTAAAATGTTATCCTCGAGCCATTTAGACCCAATGTGGATAGCAGTAGAATGCAGCAATTACAGCTAATGTCAGTAGCGACTAGAAGTTACCATCTGATTGCACAGCAGAAGACTATGAGAAATGAGTTGGTATCTCAGATCAATGTAGTCTGAAAGGCGGCTACAAGTAGAATTTAGAATACAAGTAGAATTTAGACAATCTGGTGATCTTTCAGACATGCTGTAAAAGCCATCCATTTGTGAGGTTTTTGGAGAGCCCCGAGGGATTCTTCCCACAATGATGGATGTATGGCTGAATCCCTGTAGGATGTTTATTTTAATGAGACTGGGATTTTGAAGTATTAGTTACATGTTCAGGTGCCTAGCGAGTGTAGCGGAGCCTAGACTACCCTGCCTTGGCAATAAATGGTTATGTCTGCCTTGTCCAAAGTGTGGATTTCTGGCCTGTTTCAAGTCTGGTGTACCAAAGCACGCAGGCAAGGCTTGGGTTAATAGGGAAACAGTCAAGAACTGTGAGAGTCAGGAATTGTTTAGCATAACAATGCAGATTAAGCACGATAGTGAGACCACGTCAAGAAAACACAGGACAAGCAGCCTTGTACTGGTACTTGTTTCTGATAAACAAAAAGTACAGATGCAGCCATGTAGCAGTAACATCAGGAGTAGCAGGATGTACCCCAAATAGGGGCAATGGGCATTTTACATATCCTACGCAATATGTAAATCAATTGGTAAATATTATTAGAACGATCATGTCTTGCTTTGCTATAAATTGGGCTTAGTAAGAACAATCGATGGGAGGAATGGGCAGGATTGACCCACATATCCTGCCTGATGTAAATAGAAGTAATTAGGCCCTTCACATCGGAGGCCCAGTGCGTGGCATTCCAATGCGTGGGAAGAAAAGGAATCACGACCTCCTGCCTGGCACTGTAGGTAGCATATGGGTGAAGTGTAAGTAAGTTAGGCTTTATTATTGTATATAGTAGATCTTTTAGTAATTGCTTTTGCATTGCTTTGCACTGTATTAATTGCTTTTGATTTAAATTGTATAGTAATTGTTCTTAAGGCTTGTAAAACTTAAACAACTATATTAACTGCTTAAAGGTCGCAATAAATAAGAAACTGGTTAAGTAGCCCTGGCATGTTCTGGTTTACCTTGGATCTAAAATAAATTGAACCATATGACACAACTTCAATAAGTTTCTTATTGAAGTTAATTAAATCTAAATTAAGTATATACACAAATTCTCTATAAAGCACTAAGTGATCCTGTGACATTCAAGCATATTTATATTGTGTTTTAGACCTGAATCTAATTTTGATTTTATTTATGTTAATCTTTACCTTCTCATGAGCCTTCCTCTGCTCTGGGTCAAAGGGATGAAGTACTCGCAATTCACAGATTTCACACACATCTCCATGGAGGTAAAGACAGCGGTCACCAAACTGGCATTCCCCAGCTGATGCATAGGGACATAGCTGTTGTCCATCAGTATAGGAACTTCCAGCCACTGGATCTTCTTCGAGCCCGCTGCAAATAGCTTCTAAATATGAATGGGGCTTCATTTCCACATTATCATTTTTGTCACTGCAACACACTGGATCACTCAGAGAACTGAGTCTCACTTGTTCTTCATTCAAACCACATAAATCTTAAAAGAAAAAGCATTGTGTGTAGCATGTCAGACCACAGACACATAAAAATAGCAGCAACCTATTGAATGTTTTCCTCATTAAGAGTTAAACCCTTTCACCTGTTAATCTGATGTATGTGGCACCTTTCAGTCTCAAATTTTCCATCTTTACAATCCTAAACCACCTGCTATAAAGCCTGAAGACACCAAGTACAGCATACCAAGCATTTTGATCTTAAGTAGTTTAGAAAACTAAGCTAACATTACATTCAGATTTGCACTTTGAAAATGTATAATTATTAACACATGATCCTTTCATTGGCCAACTGAATTTTCTAATGGGGGAAATGGGTGGGCACAGGAAGTTTTAGCTAATACTGTAGCCTGCTTCTCCTACCAATGAGCCTTTTTTGAAAGTTCAGGTTCCCTTAGTGCTAACAATTGTAAGGCACCTCTAGATAAGAGCTCACCAATTAGAAACTCCAACTTCTCACAGATATTCATTCCCACATCATCCCCTTTCTAAACAAACAGAAAGCTATGCTGCTCATACAGAAATAAAATGACTGATGGAGAAAGGCAAAGCAGCAATCATGGTCTATTTATTAGTTCTAGTCTCTGACATTACTATCAAGCTTCCTTGAGCATCTTAACACAGACCATAGATAGGAAGACAGAACAGCAAAGGAAATCTGGGTTTTGCAGGGCTGTGATGGGGAAGAAGATTCAGCACTGCAACCTCACAGAGGACTGTGAAAGGAGATGCACAAAGGGAGAGGTTGGGGGAGGAGGGAGTTGGTGTTGTATTGCATATATGTGCAGTAAAAGGAGGACTAGGGCATGTGGGAGTTCAGTTCCCTGGGCTGAGACATCAGCAACTGAAGGGTTCCTTAATGCAGGTGCCTGAGGGGGATGAGAAGGTCATCAGGGATGTGGGGGGCAAAAGTAAGGTTGACTATTCACATGAGTAAAGTCACTAACTTGCATAAATATTTGTAGGATTATGCTCTAGGGATGTTACAAAATAGCCAGCACTGAAATCAAAGTGATGAAAAGCAAAGAATGGAAAACAGAACTATTGTTAAAAAATCCATCAGAAACCAAAAACAGCAAAGAGACTGACACCGATTGCTCTTACTCACTTCTATCCCTAAGCACTAATGTTCTCTTTTTGCGTTTTCCAGGCTCATGTGTTTTATTCTTGATTACAGCCATGTTGGGCTCTGGCAGAGGGTTGGGGCTCTGAAATGATGGTGAAGAAAGGCTGGGTGGCATAGTTCCCACTGCACCACCAACCTCAGATGGTCTGGTATGATCATATCTGGAGAGAAAACAACATAACATTAAGCGCTACAAAAGCTAAGTTTTAGTTCAATGCACAGTCACTATTACTCCAGAAAGCTAACAGATAATGTAGCAAACTCTTGATTTCCACTAATAAGCCTATTTATTCAATTGATTAATTTATGTATCATGTGTTCAGCTACAACAAGAATGATTATACTACTGCTTAGAGTATCTATAACACCTTTCCAGAACCTCAAACCATTTTACACAAAAATCAAGGCCTACATTTTAAAAATGTCCACTCATTCTGGACAGCCAGCTGGGTGTTAGTTACTGGCACCTTCGAAATATCAAGTCATACTAGGGATGTCAATGTGTAGATGACTACATGATTAACCAATAAGCCTAGGCTTATCAGTTAATTCTGTCAACTACACACATTCCCCCCCTTGCTGCCTCTGTATCAGAGGCACGGTGGGGGGAGGAGGGGAGACTAGGAGGGGGCAGGAGCCAGTGCCCACTCTCAACAAGCACTGAATTGACCTGACCCACCCCCACCTCCTGCGCTGCTGCCTCTAATAGAGAAGCAGCAGTGTGGAAGGTGAAGGGTAGGCTGGAGCCAATATGTGCAGAAAGCCAGGTTTTCCAGCCAGCACCCCGAACATACCGGCTGCGCAGACCCACTTTCCCCCCTTGCTGCCTCCTATAGAGGCAGGGGGGGAGGCAGGAACAGTGCAGGGGGAGCTTAAAAGTTGTTTCCCCAGTACCGGCTCTATCAGAGGCAGCAGTGTGGGATGGGAGGCAGAGTAGGGGAGGCTGCCACTGCAAAGCAGCCTCTGCCGGGGGAGGAAAGAAAGGAGGGAGGTGCATCGGATATGGTCTCCTACCCAAAAGCAGCTTTTAAAAAGCCAATGCAAACCTCAAGGAGAAAGACATAGAATCATTATGGTCCATACAGGGCACAATGATATAAAAATAGGAAACTGCTCAGTATCCAACTTATCCATCAGGAGTTTAATGTTTGCCTTTCCTGTTACATCGGTGTGCTCATTCAAAAAAAAGTAAGGCAATGCAAAGCCAATAAAACTAACTCTGTTGCTACTGTTCCTTTATTTGCTGGATGTTAAAACCTGCTACCTGGCATCACTTTTTCTAATTGCAGGGAACACACACAGTGCTAGAAGAATGGCAATTTTTACCTGCAGCGAGTTCCATAGGCACACTGTCCTTTCTGGTAGTATCTGCAGATAGTAGAGGGCTTGCTTGTAGTTAAGTCATGTGAAAACAAACACCTGCCTCCTTCACGACACACCCCTTGCATATAATACCTGAAAAGATAAATTGTTACAGCCTCAGAAATCTGTTACATATGGTAAATTAAAGACATTTATTTCCCAGAGAAAAGTCTTGAAGAGCATTTCTCTCTCAATCCTGCCGTTTGCTCTCCATTGCAAGAAAAATCTCAGATAAAGGATTACACATGGGGAAATGCTGAAGTTCTCTATACTCGTAATCCAAGCTGGAAATATAAATTATACACTTTAAAATCACATTATATAGCATTTCTGGTTGACACCTTCCTAAAAAAGTCCTCTTGGTGAACCACTAAATACTTTTAAATAGATGTAGCTAAAATACAAACATTCTTGGTCACTAAGACAAAGTATCTGCTTTTTGTGTTTAAGTAGCAGTAACAATGAACACTACATAATGCATAATTAAACAGAGCAAAAAGATATATTATATAATGTCATTTTCAACCATAATATTGCTTGATAGAGAGTTAACTGACCATATCAACATGAGTCATAAGACAAACGCTAGTTCCTCTAGCAAATTGCTTATATTTACTTTAATTTTTCTGCAAGTTGCTCAGATGAGATGCAACGAACACAATACGCTGGGAACTGAACCCTAAAAACCAAAACAAAAAAAGCACCATTCTGCTAATTCCAGAGAAAAAGACAGATCGTTGCATTAGGGAGAAACCACCCCCGACCCTGCTCTTTTGCACGGGGTGCAGTTTGTGCCACCCACCTGCGCCGAGAGCCTGGCAGCCTGACAGGACCCGGCTGTCGGCATCGGACTCGGTGGGTCGGGACTGCGCACAACACAGACCTCCGGGCCCGGCGCTGAAGCGAGCCCTGCTCCGCCCCGCGCCGCCCCGGCCCGTGCCCACGGCCTGGCTAAGGCGGAGGGGCCCGGAGCCGCGCTGGCCGGCCGTTCCCAGGCGCAGCGCGCTCGCGAAGGACAAGCCGCCCGGGCCGAGCAGTCTGAGCCGGCCGCCCTTCGGCTGGGAAGGGCCATTTCCAGGCCCGGCCGCGGGGCTCCTGGCGCGTAGGCCCAGAGCCGCCGGGCGGCGACAGCGGGACGGGGCTCGAGGGCGGTGTCGGCCCCGCTCTCACCTGCAGGTCACGTCCTTGGTGCTCATGCCTCCGCTCCCGTCGGCGCCGCTCGCTCTTGGTTCCGCTGAGCCCCGGGCGAGGGGCGGAGCCGCCGGGACTCGTCCCCGGACCCCTCCTGAAGGCGCCAGCGGCCTCCGGGAAACTATTCACAAGCGGGCTGAGCCATAGAGCCAGCGGGAGAGGCTAGAGCGCCGCTTCCGTGAACCATAGAGCTGCCTGCCGGGAGCTAGAGCGTTCCCCCCCTCAGCCATGGGCACGGGGGACGCCCTCTGCTCACGTCATAGACACCAGGCCTGGAAGGCCGCCCCCTAGGCTACCCTGCGGAGAGAGCGCAAAGCGCTGCCCCGCCCAGCCCACGGACGTAGGTGGCTCAGAGCGCTCCCCCTGCGCCCTGGGACAGGCAGCCCCGTTTAGTAGACTCAGTGGTGCCTGGCTCAGCTGATGCCGTGGGGGTCTCATGGCAGCCAGGGCGCCGCAGGGGTGTTGTGTCCTGACTGAGCGGGTGTGGGGAGGGTTGCCAGGCCTCCGGCTTCGGACCGAGCTCCCGTTGGAAGGGCTGACTCCAGTCAGCACCGCTAACTGGGCTCTTACTAGTCGGTCAGTGGTCTAGCGGGCCTAAGGCAAGCTCCCTAGTTGCCCTGGCTCGTATCAGAGGTGCCAGGCAGGAGCTAGTCCATGACGGGAGCCACTTAAATAACCAGCTCTCCTGGCGGACCAGCTGCCTGTCGCCTTGCGCTGTTGTTTCTGATCCTAAGGCAGCAGCACAGGGTAGCAGCAGCCCTTGTCCACAGGGAAGTGTGAGCTCCCAGACCTGGTGCAAGCTGGAAATGAGCCAGGCTGCCTGCCAGCCTGGCTCCTAATACACTTTAAATACAGAGCTGCAGCGAGGGGAGGGCCTGGATCCCGTGTGAACCAGGACTGAGCCAGGCTGCTGGCCAGCTTGCTAAAAAATTAACTGCCAAAGCGGGGGTGGGGGGAGAGGCTATAGCATTAATCTGTAAGATTTTGCTTATCAGTTAATTGATTATATCTCTAGTTGTCATAGTGGGATATTCGGCTGCAGAGCCATACCTCTGCATAGGAGCCTGAAAGAAATGCCAGCTGCTTCCATGAGCCACCTGGAGAGAACTGTGTCTAGAATCTGCACCCCTCCCTTCTGCTGTACTTCCCCCACGCACACACCCAAACTCCCTCCTAGAGCTCACCCCAGCTCCTCAGTCCCAACCCAGAACCCACACCCTCATTTCCAGTCCCACTCCATAGCCTGTACCCCCTGCCATAGGCCTCATCCCCTGTACCATAATCTCCATTGCAATCCCAAACCCCCACCCACCCCATGAATCTCTCATCTCCAGCCCCACACCAGAACCCCTGGAATCATACCAGGGTTCAGTTTGGCCCTGTATCTATTACATTCGCTTATAAAGCAAATGATAGTGAAGATTGCTATGTATAGACACAAAATTCAAAGCTGAAATAGAGATAACAGCTTTAGATTATTACTAGAAAGCAACATCATTCTTGGAACTAAGAAATCTTTTTTGTTGTTGTTTTAGAATCTACAGAGAGGAGATGTTGCAAACAATTCAGCTTTAATATCAAGGAACAAAGCTTGTTCAACCTATATTTTCTTTACTGTTGATGAGCATTTATGTTCTTGTATACTAAACTGCTAATTGTAAAACCTAGCAGATACAGAGACCTAGAGGGGAAGATCGAGAACTGAACCAAAGCAAAACCATGTATATATTCTCACTGTAAAACTTCTCAACACAATTCTTAATATAGTATAATATTAAAATGAGCACTAGCTCTTTAAGAGGTTGTCTGAACACTTTCTCCAGTTACTAATTATCCTAACACTGAGTGGTTAAGTGTGCTGTCATTTTGAATGACATCACCAAATAACATCCATTCCTAATGCAGTGATCCACCTGAACCCTGCGTGAGATTGTAGTAGGCAGCTAAAGAAGGTAGTTTCAGAAAGCTTCTATTTGTACAAGTAGTTGGCTAAAACAATGCAGTTCTTGGACTCAGAGAAAGGTTTAGTCAAGTTCAGCCATTGTAAGAAGGACATATTTTGCTCCTGCGTGCCCAAGCTCTGCCCTATTTGTGGGCAGAGTCTAAACTTCAGGAGATTAGAAGATGCACCTGTCAGCATTCCTAGCCCTTTTGTCAACGGACATAGGCAGAAATGTTCATTTTTACTTACACCTACTACAGGAACATTTCTTAGGTATGGATATTTTTAGTTTTGTTATCATTGCTAAATGAAGTGTTTCCTAATGTTTGCTTGTAGCATTTCATTATGTTAATGTATTTATTGCTTCCAGGGGCCTGATACTACAAATAGTTTTCCACCAAAGCCAGTGGAACTATTCGGGTGTGCAAAATGTTCCTGGGTAACTCCTTGAGCAGAAACTGACTAAATTTCAGAATATATCTCTTTCTTGGCAATTTTTCTAATATGTACCAAACTGAACAGCTGGTGTATGTAAACATGGGAATATGGCTGTTTTAATTTTTATGGTTGTTTGGTTCATGTTGTATTACTGATTACATAAGGGGAATTCTCATTTAATATTTTATATATTTTTGTTTGACTAAAATATGTAATTTATTTTATAAAATAGTAGAATTAAAGATGATGTTGAAAGATTCTAAATATGTAAAACAAAGAGTTATAGACATATGCCAGTTTTCCCCTTTAAAGGGAAAGATGCTAGTGTTCATGCTCAGATGCTAATTTAAAGAATGACTTTTCAATTAAGTCAAACTGAATGATGTTCCTCATTCATCCTCTTTCTTGGCGGCCTCCTTCGCAGCAGCAGCAGCCCATGTCCACAAGGGGGTCCCAGTTCCCCAGTGAGATACCCTATGGACAGGGGCTGCTGGACCAGGTGCAAGCCAGGACTGAGCAAGTCCAGCTCAGTCTCGGCTTGCCCTTGTCCAGAACTTCTGTGGCTCTGCATCTTAAATATAATAAGGGCCACCTGGCTCTTACTACATTTAAAATGCAGAGCAGCAGCAGTCCCAGTTGGGGACCTACCCCCACTGTGGCTCTGCAGTTTAAATGTAGCAGGAGCCGGGCTGCCTGCATACCTGGCTCCTACTACAATTAAACTGCAGAGCCACAGTGTGGTTAGCTCCTAGACTGGTGCCCGCTGGTACAGAATGCCCTCCCTTATTGACTAATCGAAAAATTGTATTGATTAGTCAGTTACCCATCTCTTAAAATCCTTATTTTACACTGTTCCAGGAACCTTAAAAACTGCAGCTATAGTGGTTTTGCACAGTTTAAATTAATTTCAGTACCTTTAATATTTACTGGTCAAAGCTACCAAACAAAAGCCTAGGCAAATATTTTTTTTTCTAGAAATGATTACGTTTTTTAGCATGTTGCAAAAATGGTGATTATCAACATTTGCAATATACTAAGATGAAATGTTTTTACATTGCATATTCTTAATTGTCAATGTATCTCTCAAATGATTACAATAGTTTTCTATATTTTCAGTTGAAATTTGCTGACTAATCAGTCTAACAATGAAGGTTGTACGCAGTAAGAGTAGATTGTGTACCCATAGCTTGTACTGCATAGTGGCTAGATGGAACATAAGCATGACCATACTGGGTCAGACCAAAAGTCCATCTAGCCCAGTATCCTGTCTTCTGACAGTGGCCAATGGCAGGTGCCCCAGAGGGAGTAAACAGAATAGGAACCATCAAGTGATTCCTTTCCTCTAATCCATTTCCACCTTCTGACAAACAGAGGCTACAGACACCATTCCTACTCATTCTGGCTAATAAATATTGATGGACTTAACTTCCATGAATTTATCTAGTTCTTTTTTGAATGGTGTTAAAAGTCCTGGTTTTCACAAATTCTTCTGGCAAGGAGTCCTATAGACATAAATTTAAAAAACAATGAATAGTCCAGCAGCACCTTAGAGACTAATAAAAAGTAGATGGTATCATGAGCTTTCGTGGGCACAACTTATTTCTTCAGGTAAATGGAGTTTAAGGGGTCCAGGTCCTAATAAATAGCAGAGAAAGAGAGGGATGGGGAGGGAAAGGAGAAAAAATGGGAAAAGAATAGTCAGTGTCCATGCTAAATGAAGCTGATAGAGTGTGTTCTAAGTACTCTTAAGTACCCAGTGTTTGGCTTTTTATGTCATTAGGATGTGGAGTATAGCAGGTAATCCAGTTAAGGTCTGTGTTTAAAAAACTCTATTGTAGATATCAAACTTGTTAATTGAATTAAGCTCTGCAGCTTCCTTTTCAGGCTGGTTTTAGAAATTGGCTTGTAGTAATATGGAAACTTGAGCTCCATTAATGAGTGCCCGGGCAAGTTAAAATGTTCCCCAACAGGTTTCTGTGTGTTACCTTTTCGAATATCTGATTTGCGTCCATTAATCCTTTATCATAGAGACTGTCCAGTTTGGCCAATATACATGGCAGAGGGGCATTGCTGGCACTTGATGGCATGGATCACATTGGTGGATGTGCAGTTATATGAACCTCTGATGTGGTGGTTTATGTGGTTAGGTCCTGTGATGATGTTGCTTGTATAGATGTGTGGACAGAATTTGATTGCAGGGGAGGGGTTTTCCTGGGTGAGTATGATGGTGGTGTGTTGCATGGTTGCTGGAAAGAATTTGTTTGAGGTTAGGGGGTTGTCTGTAGGCAAGGATTGGCCTGTCTCCCAAGACCTGTGATAGTGAGGGGGGTCATTTTCCAGGATAGATTGTACATGGTTGTTAATGTGCTGGAGGGGTTTCATTTGTGGGCTGTAGATGATAAGTGGAGTTGTATTGTTTTCTTTGTAGGGCCTATCTTGAAGAAGCTAATGTCTGGGTACTTGTCTGGCTCTGTGAATCTGTTTTTTCACTTCTCTGGGTGGGTATTTTAGTTTTAAGAATACTTGATATAGATCCTGTAGGTCTTTGTCTCTGTCTGTGGGATTGGAAGTATAAATATATATGAATTCTAATGTAATACTTCTCCATTTGTTAGCTTTTGTACTTACTATGTAACTGCTACTCTGCCTTGTAGATATTTTTAATATGCAATTGCCACTATGCATGCAGTACTAACTTTTGAAATATTCTAAAAGCATGTTTTTAAACTCAGCGACACTTAAGTATTATTGCTAGAGATGACAATACACCGTTCACTACTGGGCCTCAGTCAAAATGCTTAGTGAACAAAAATGGCAATTTTGATACAGGTTGAACCTGCCTAGACCTATCTGGTCTGGAAATATCCATGGTCCGGCATGGTTTTAATTAGCCAGATGTCAACTTAACACAGGGATGGCCAAATGTCCTGTGGTCCCATAAAGTTTGTTTACAGCCACCAGTAAGCAGTGAAAGTATTGGTAATGCTGCTAGACAACATTGACCTCCCGTGGTCTGGCAACCTCTCTGGTTCAACAGTCAAGTCCAAAGAGTGCCAGACTAGAGAGGTTCAAGCTGTACTAACATATACATCTACTTTAACATAGGTCCATATACTTGTACAAAATGAAAAATGGATTGTTTTGCTCAGGCCTGTTGTAGTGCCTGTGTGCTACTAAGAGGGAAAAGAGCCTTTTCAGGGTATATTTAATAGACTGGGAGGGGAAAGCAGTAGAAATGTTTGTGTTCGAGAGCTAAAGCCCAGCAAAACCTACAAGAAATAATGAATTCTCAGTCATGAAAACATTCCCCTTTTTCTTTCAGAGGATACGATGGAAGCTCTGATCTCCATGTCGGAATAACCAATACTAACGGTAATAAGGGCTTTGAAATTAATTTATCATCTTTTTAAAAAGTTGTGTATGTACTTTAATAGGTTTTGCAATGTATATTTTAGATTTGGTTTTACTCCTCTCTACCCTCGTGACCTGACATTTGGGGCTAAAAAATCGTTTTTCTGGGTGAGTGCTGAATACATCTAAGCCAGTCAATTCTGGATTGTTAGGTAACACATGAGACTTGCCAAGGAAAAAAAAACATTTCCCTTTACTGCAAGAGATCTGCAGTGATATCTGGGCACTACTGAAATTAATGGAGCTAGGATTTCACCAAAACTGAGCACTTGAAATCAAGATTCTGTTTTACAGAGCAAAGAGAACTCCAAACCAGAATCATTTAACATTATCCTTTCCAAACCCCACAAATTTTGGAAGTACAGACAAAAATGGAACCCACATTCAAAATCAAGCAAAGCCCCATTTTGTCCATCTCTAGCACAAAGAACTAATAAGTAGGCAGCCCATTGTACTATGCCTTAATGAGACTCAAAGTATGCTGAATTGTTTTGCTGGTTTTTAAGCACATTCTAAAATTAAGGGGGCACTTGTCAGATTAAAAAATATTTTAAAAAAGAGGTCTTAAATAATCTCTCTGATTATTATTACTTTTTTTTTCTCATCTTGGACAATGGAAATAGAGGTCAGTTTTACTTTAATTTATAGTCTGGATTATTTCATAGACTCACAGAATACTAGGACTGGAAGGGACCTCGAGAGGTCATCGAGTCCAGTCCCCTGCACTCATGGCAGGACCAAATACTGTCTAGACCATCCCTGATAGACATTTATCTAACTTACTCTTAAATATCTCCAGAGATGGAGATTCCACAACCTCCCTGGGCAATTTATTCCAGTGTTTGACTACCCTGACAGTTAGGAACTTTTTCCTAATGTCCAACCTAAACCTCCCTTGCTGCAGTTTAAGCCTATTGCTTCTTGCTCTATCCTCAGAGGCCAAGTTGAACAAGTTTTCTCCCTCCTCCTTATGACACCCTTTTAGATACCTGAAAACTGCTATCATGTCCCCCCTCAATCTTCTCTTTTCTAAACTAAACAAACCCAATTCTTTCAGCCTTCCTTGTTTCATTTCATTTTAGGTTCTCCTGTACTAGCACTAGGCTTCTATGTTTGGGTTGCAAATTTGGCAGAGGAACATTTATTTATTTTAAAAGAAAATCTGTTAAATCTGGAGTTAAAAAAAACTTTTGGATTTCTATTTTGCAAAAGGTTATTTTTCAGAATCTTAAGTTTTAGATCAGATTTATTTGTCACTGCTTTTTCAACAAATGCAAACTGAAATTACAGTATAAAAATGAACAATTTCATGATCAAGATTAGGAATGTTAAAATGAGGTTAATTTACTAATCGAGTAGTTGACAGAATTTTTTATCGACTACTCATTTAGTCAATAGGGTAAGGCAGCCTGGCTCTGTCCTGGCTCATGCCAGGTCTGGGTCAAAAGCCCACTGTGGCTCTGCAATTTAAAACACTGTAGGAGCTCAGGGGCAGGCTGCTCAGCTCCTACTGCATTTTAAATTGCAGAGCCTCAGCAGGGTTTGGTCCCGGACGTGGCGTGAGCAAGAACTGAGCCAGGCTGCCTGCCTGGCTGGAGCAGCTCCTGTCTGTGGCGGCCTGGGCTGGCTAGTCAGAGGACAGGGGCTGTCGCTTGAGCTGCTTAAGCAGCCTCTGCCCATGGTGAGCCTGTGCCCACCACGAGCAGAGGCTGCTTCGCAGCCGCCTCTCCTACCCCCCTCTTGCTGCCTCAGTATCAGTGGCAGCAGCAAGGGGGGGAAGCTACACAGCAAGGGAGGGAATGTGAGTAGTTGATTCAGCTGTCTGATAAGCCTTGGCTTACTGGGTAGTTGATTGCTCACTTACAACCCTAATCAAGATTAGACATACCAGAATATGATGTTTTAGGGAAAAATAATGGTGTGCAGGCTGTAGTAATTACTGTACTGTCATGAAGAGTGCCATTATGGAAATAAATATTGTAACTAGCTATCTCATCTTGTATCAGTGGAACTTTATTTCTGATTCACCTCCCTTTCTAACAATCTGCTGCTGTTTATGTTTCCAGGTTTGGTGTATAATTACAATGAAACCGGGGTTCATAGAGTTGAACATGGGTGGGAGCAATGCATTAGTATTTTACTAGTGCAGCCAGACATGTATGGACTGCTTAACCAGTGGGATAAGTACCTAGAAGAATTCTCTACTGGAGAGGCCTGGTTTTTTCACAGGTATGTAGTCTATCACATACATGTACCAGGTTATAATTATTAAAGGTTGATGACCGGGATATTGAGCTTTAGATCCTACTAAATTTGTGGTTCACAACCGGGATTGATATAGGAGTCAGTCTGAATAATCCCTGCCTACAAAACCACCACTTGAAAATCAAAACTTTTGCTAACAGAATAGGGCACTTTGGGGCTAATAATTGAAGTAACAGACAACTGTAATGGAATGCAGAATAAGCCATGATGTCTTAGCTTTACATCTAAATTAAACATTTGTGGAAAAGACCCATGTGCTGTGTTTCAAGGAAGCCTACACACTTCATTTATTGCTTGGTAATGTAGAAGATGCTGCAAAATATCTAATTCCCTATTTTAATTTAAATTCATTTCTCTGTGGGGGACATTAAACTGTACCTTGCTTTTTACTGGACGAGTAAAAATAACATGCAATGAATGGCTCCTCCTGCTACTTTTTTTAATGGTATCTATAAATGCAAGAGACAGTAGGAGTGGCAATTGAGTCAGACATAGATAACTTCCAGTGGCTTGTGTTGTGGGCAACTTTATTTTGGTCTGCATACTGTAATACCAGGCCCTATTCCCCATTCAAAGGTGGTAATTTAAAAACACATTTGAAAGTTATTAATGTGATAAAGAGTCATTTGTTATAAATACAAGGATGGCAAACGAAAATCCCTTCGTCATCCTCAACGAACAGCAAGGGCACCTATTTTCCGGTGTTCCCTTATGACTTTGATTCAACAAAAACACTTATGCATGTGCTTTGTGGGGTTGGGCCCAAGCGGACTATAGGCATCCAAACAGTGGGAGGCAGTGAATATATTCAGGCAATAACTTGTTTAGCGAAGCAGAAATCAGAGGTTATAACTATATCATGAATAAAAGCAGAAGAGCTTTGAAAAGAAATAGTAGAAAGTTTTGAATTAGACTCAGTCCTCCATGCTACAGGTCTGCAGATGACTGGATTTCTGTAGGAATGGGAAGTGGCTATGGACAGAGCATAGAATCTGGTAAGGGACAGAGCAGCAGGTCTGTGAAGGGGTATACAAGAGGACCAGTGCAGTAGTACAGGGGACAGTAAGACAAACAGAGCTGTGCAGGGGGAGGAAAAGAAGACATTCAAGTTGACTGCTATTGCTGTGAAAATTCTTAGGAAACACACTAACTTATAAGTGAGGATAGGAAATATTCCAGAGATGAAAGGACAAGATATTTGCAACCTACTTTCAGCTTAGGTGGTTCCACAGGACTGTCCAACTAACTTTGAAGAACAATATTCTGGTTAAAAATGGAGGAAAGATCATATAAGATTGTTAATTTGTCTTTAAAGTGTTCTAAACTCCATTTCAATTAGTTACTAAAAAGTGTTTCTGCCCTTGCACTATATGTGCAATTTATTATTGCCAATGGGAATATAAAACACAGAGTATATGCCCCTAGATTAACATAATAGTATTTAATTGGTTTAAACTATGCTTCTAAGTAAATACCACAGTGAAAGAGTGGTCTGTCATGACACAATTCACATAATTGGTTCAGGTGATAGCTTTCTGAACAGCATAAAATTATGGCAGTTAACAAGGGGAAGCAACTGGTAAAAGCTACACATTTTATGTTAAACATTGGAATTTGTTATTGATATATTAGAGCTGTAGAATATGTACTTTTTATGCCCACAGTTTTCCAGCATCTCAGAGCATCACATGGATATTCATTATTACAAATGCATTTAAGTACTAATATGAAGAGAATTTTAGCATTTTGGGAAGATGTATGCTTTTTTTATCTCCACCCATAAAATATTATCTCCTCTTTTATACACATTATTTAAAGAACTAGTTTGTCATATTAACCTGTTTTTCTGTTTCATAGGTATGATGAACACCACCACAATTGTTACACCTATGCGCTAACATTTATTAATTGTGTTTTGGCTGCACAAGGTAAGCAGCCAACAAGTAAAAGTGAATTCACAGAAAGATTTGTGATACCACAGACAAGGAAAGCTTCCAAGTATATCACTCTGTACCAGAAGGTAGCAGAAAATTATTTCTACATTAGTGATAGCCCTGATCAAGAAAAGAACAATTCTGAAGAGGACAAATGGTTACCTTAACCATAATCATATTATGCAATGAAAACAGATCTACAGATAAGAAGCCTTTGGATCCAAGTTTATCCTTCTTCTACCTGATACAATCACATACATAGGATACACACATTCAGTGGATTACAAGCTTTTCAATGACAGGTTACATGCCACATTTTGCATAAAGCAAAATACCTGACATGCACTCCTGCAGTATTTGAACACACACTAGAACTCTGACATATCACAGAAGAGGATCATCCTTTTCACATCTCTCTTGAGGTATTAACAGGAGACAAGCTAACAATCTGTAAATATGATTAAGAAGGAAAAGACTTGCACAAGAGTGTTCTCAGAATCATAGAACCATAAAGCTGGAAGAGACCTCAGAAGGTCATCAAGTGCAGC
>JANRFK010004440.1:9955747-9975266 GCA_030068395.1 Apalone spinifera | reverse complement strand
TGCACACTGTGTGGAAGTTTTCAGGGAACTGTCCACAATAACTCCAAGATCTCACACCCAGCCTAAAGACAAAACAATCATGCTTAGAACCCAAATAGTGATCCAAGTCCAGTGTCACTTTTCCACAAAAATCTCCAAGCTAAACTACAATATTTACCAGTTAAAAGTATTTCTAGATGCAGAGTCAGTATCTTATGTTACTACCTTGGACACATTCATTGTTGTTCTGTTCAAGCCAGACAAAGACATCCAGTTGAGTGGTCTGTGCAGAGACCCTTCAAAGTTGTCATTAACCAGTTCAGCAATAACCGAGTAACTGGAAAATAAACCCAAAAGGGCAGTTTGCAAAGAGAAAGTTAAAAATCCTGTAATTTAAAAACTGCAGCCCGAGAATATTTGGCTATTGTAACTAGCCAACAAATTTGTGGGCTGGAGACAAGCCGTAAGATCTGCACCCTGTTTCTATTAGTTCAGAAGGAAGAGATGGATGTAGTAGTTATGTGCCAGGCTTTCCCAGCACTGAGCCCCTGTGGCATTTCTGGGCTTGCCATGTCAGTTATGAAAGTAAAACAATGCTCGCACCCCACTACCTCGTTCATTACAAATTGAGCACTGGGTAGAGGCAATGAATGATGGCTCCTCTCCCTATCGCTTCTACCTCCAGAGCCATCCCTTGAGTACAGCAAAGTGGGGTGATCACCTTGGGCACCACATTTTGGGATGGGGCCCTGTGGTGAGGTGAGGCAGGTGGTGAGAAGGCAGCAAAATGGGAGGAAAGCAGCAGGCGGGGAGAGAAGGCAGGTGAAAAAAAATGGTGGGTGCTGAGCAGCCACCTACCAGAATCTTCTCCACCTCCCAGCACTTCCTGCCCAATGGCCAATCCCAACAATCAATACCTCTTCCTCCCTCCCAGTGCCTACTGCCGATCACATATTTTGCAGCATCAGGAGGCACGGGGGAGGACGGGAGAGGAACAGGAGAGCACAGCAAGCTTGGGAGAGAGGAAGAAATGGGCAGGGAAGAGATGGGGCAGAGCAGGGGTGGGAAGAAACAAGGTGAAGAAAGGATCTAGGGAGAAGGGATGGAGTGGAGATGGGACCAGGACAGAGCTGGGAGGAGCAACCCCAGCAAACTAGAAACTTGGTTTCTATGTCCCGGGCCCTTGCATAACACTAGAGACAGCCCTGCCTACCTCACTCCACCATCCTGCTTCTATTTTCAACAGCATTCTCTTGAAAGTGTCCATCGTTCATTCACACCAATAACTAGGCATGTAATTTAATAGGCAGAGGATGGAGATAAATCAAGTTATGGGCTTTTTTCCTAGGTTACCCCCCAAACCACCTAAATTATCCTTAATAAAAAACACAGTACTACGAAAATCAAATTATTTCTCTGATTCCACTCAGCACATATGACATCTAAAAATGCCCAGGGAGATGTTCTTCAGTTTTCATTTATATTCTTAACTACTTATATATGAACTCATACTTGTTTTGAGCTTCTACTAAAATGACATGTTCAAAGTATTTGCTTATCATACATGGTAAACTTTTCTGGTGAGAAATTTTTAATTTTGGGTATAGAAGGTACAAGGCAGGAAAAATTGTATTTTTATTAGGAGAAATATATCCCAGTAAAAAGTGGGTAGGAGAGAAAGAATATTTCATTCACTTGAAACAAAAATAGAAGTTAAATCACACTACTGAAATGGAGAATGTTTTATATTCAGAATATAAAGTGAACGCCAAACCTTGCATGGTAAAAAGGAGGACCTTTTCGATATAGCACTACAAGAAGAAAGAAATATCATATTAGTCAGAGAATCATTTTGTCTCTCAGTATCAGAGATCAGAACCCTTATAAATAACTAATAAGCATACCCATTACATAAACAAGCTATTGCAGAACCAGAGAGAGGCTGAGCCCTTTTAACAAACTCCAGCTGACCCTATTTAATTGCATGGCATATGTCAAGAACCACTATTGTATAAAGTAGAAAAAAAACCCAAAAATTTAGACCAATAAGCTTTCAAAGAACATGCTCAAAGAAACTCATGTAGATGCCAATGCCAACATTTCAACTATTATAATGGTTGACAATGAAGAAAGTGCATTAAGACACAATTTCTATACTGTACAGAGTGCATGTTAACTCTTACTGCACACACAAAAACATTCCTAAGAGTCTTATAGTAGTTTCATCTCAATGAAAAAAAAAATCATTCTGCTATTTTATACAGACATGCTTTTCCTCAAGGTTTGCCATCATTCTACATTCTTCTATTAGAGGATAAATTATACTATCACTCATTTCAAACTATATAAACTGTACTCAAGAAATTAATACTTAGTCATTCTTAAGCTATTTACGAGGAAGAGACACTACTGAATATAGCCAGGGTGGCAGTAGGGCACAGGAGAGAAAGCAGAAGGAAACAAAATTAAATTATTTGAATTACAAATTCAGTATATGCTCCAATCCAAGATATGCTGAATTTGATGGAAAGATTTCCACAGAATTCAACAGGAACTGGATGACACTGTGAGAACAGAGAAAGGTCACTACTCCAAATACTCATTAACTCCACTTGGGCTTCTCTGGGGAGTAGGTGGAGGAGTTCATGAGGTGAATTCCAGCACAATTCCACAGCTATTATCAAGCATATAGGCCAAAACTACTTATAAACTGTTTTGGGACCAATGAATCTGCACAGAGGCAGATCATAGCCTCTGCCTGCATTAATGCCTTAATGTGCTAGCCTATAGCCTAACTTGCACAGCCCCAATTATCACAGTTTAAGTGGCGCACTGATCATTAAAGTTTTAGTTGAAAACTACTCCATTTTTTAAAAGGAAAAATACTCACAGAGATCAGTTCCATACTTCAGTCCTACTTTGGGGACCCAACCCTTACTTCGGAAGTAGTGATATGCCATGTACGTCGTTCTAAAATTAGGTTGCACTTCACTAAAAACTTCCCATAGCTTCAAAATAGTTAAAGGTTCCTAAAATCACGAAGTCATTAATATTAGTACAGTAACATTACAATCTGCTGCTATTACTAATAGGGAAAATACCTAGGAAACATTGTACATAAAACAGCGTCTTTAAGTAGAATATCCCATTCAAGTATCAAACATTAGAATCCCATTGCAAAAAGACGACACTTGCAGACAAGAGACTTCCACGGTGCTAGTGTTTCAACAGAACACGGCTTCAATAGTGATTTAACAATCAATACCAAGAAAAAAACCCTTTAAGCATGGGTGTCTGGTAGCCTAGGCAGGGGAAAGTTTTGCCTTCCCAAACCACCAGGCCTGGCCCCACCCACACTTCACCCCCAGAACACTTACTGTATGTGTTTTGGAGGTGGAGTGTTGCTGCCTCCAGCGCCCACTCTCCCAGTGCTCTGGGGCTGTGTCTGTGCAGTGCACCCTCCTCTCTCCCCTGGTGCCGGAGAGGCTGGGCCGCATAGTGAGCCTGCCTCCCCCGCTTGGGGCTTTGGGGCAGGGCCATGTAGTGTGCTCTCCTCCCTCCCCCGGTGCTAGGCCACATGCTCTACTCCCTGCCCGGTGCTGGGGTGAGTGTTTACCTGCCTACTCCCCTCCCTGTGGTTGGGAGGCATCATGGGTGGGGTCTCAGCAAAAAGGGTGGGGCTGGAGGTAAGGTTGGGGGCTGGCCTCCCCAAGCCCTACCTTCACCAACCAACCGTGCCTTTGAGCTAGTGGAGTTCTGCTAGGTCACATACTGGTAGCACAGGACCTGAGACTGAGAACCCTGGCTGATATATGTGAAGAAAAATAAAAACTAGATTTTATTATGAAAAAATGCTTACAATCCAAACTACAAACTTTTTCATGAAAGGGAGGGAAATTCCTCTACACATTTCTTCCCACACTCCTTTTGACTTGTATTTTTCCCCACCAATTCCACCCAAACTTTCTTCCACTTAAGGTATCTGTTTATCTGTATTTATTCTGGTAAATAGAAAGCAATTAAAGTTTATTCACAATATTCTTATATTTACACAAATAATAAAAAAACACAACTATTTAAGGGAAAAGTTCCATTCCCCTCCAGCTGGTATATACGGACTTTGAGATTAACAGCATATGAGTCTGTCATATTAGTTGGAAGTTTGAGACAATGATCTACAACAGGGACGGGCAATAATTCTTTATGGGGAAATCACTCCAAGATTTTGGTAAGTGGTCAAGAGCTGCACTTTTCTATGGGGAGGGGGGTGGTGGTGTGGGGCATGGGATAGAAGTTGGGTGCAGAAGGGAGCTTGCGGCAGGAGACTGGGGTGCAGGACAGGGTGTGAGGTCAGAGGGAGTTTGGGTGAAGGACGGAGTTGTCATCTAGGGCAGGGACTTGGGGTGCAGGGTCCAGGAGGGGTTATTTGTCAGGAGAGGATTCTGGCTTAAGGGAAGGGATGCAGGAGGGAGTACAAGATGTGGAAGAGAGCTATGACCTGGGAGAAGGGGGAAAAGGAGGCTCAGAGGGTTTGGGTAGCGACCTGGAGTAAAGGAATGGGGTGCAGGGTTGGGGATATGGGTGCAGGAGAGGATTCTGGTCTGGGGGGGAAAGGGTGTAAAAGAGAGTGCAGAGTTTGGGAGGGAACTGTGACCTGGAGGTGGGGAGATGAGGAACATAGCATTTGGGAGGTGACCTGGGCAGGCAGTTGAGGGGACAGAGGAGCTTGGGTGCCAGACGAAGGCTCCGGGTAGGAGGCACTTACTTAGATGGCTCTCAGCCAGCAGCCCTGCAGGAACCTGAGGCAGGCTCTCTGCCTGTCTACTGTAGTCCCAGGCTGGTTGCTACATGTGGCTCTGCTCCAGGCATGGGGGGGAGGGGAGAGGAGGAGGCTTTGTATGGTGCCCTCATTACCAGCAAAATTTTTCAGCTCCTATTGGCTAGAAACCAGCCAATGGAGCTGAGAGATTTTTCTGGGGAGCAGGGATAGCATGTGAAGCCTCCTCCCTCACTGCTCGGCATCCAGAGCAGCACGCAGACAGTTGTTTAAAGCAGTACGAGCTGCTCTGTATTTAAGGGTCCCAACAGGCAGCCACAGGCTGGATCTGGTGGCTTGATGGGCTAGATCCAGCCTGTGGGCCACATCTTGCTCCCCACCCTAATCTATATCCAAATAAACAGTATTTTGCAACTCTCAGAACAAGTCACAGATGACTAAATGTAACATCTTACCTCATTATAATAAATACTCAAACATCCTAGTGCATAAACCAAGAAAAATGCCTAAAAACATAAAGAGAATAAGTTAAAATAGTATGTCTGGATCACATGGAGTCCTGTATTACATATTACAACAAACTCCAGGATTATTGCATAGAAGAAATATGAAAGCCACCAACAGAGGCATTCCCAGAGAATCCCCTTTGAAGAATGTCACTGGGACCGTTAAAATAAATTAGCATAAATTGGAATTTTACTCACAGGAAAGCAGCATATGCAGACACCGTATTCTAATTAAAAACAATGTGTATAGATATTTTGGAAGAAAGACTAGATACAGAATTGTATGGGAAAATTATGGGTCTCTTTCTGCAGCCCTTAATAATGTGCAGGAGAGGATTCTGGCTTAAGGGAAGGGATGCAGGAGTGGCCCCTTGAATGTCTTTCTATGTCATCTGCAGATCATTAAAAATATTCGTAAATTTACCAAAACCAGGGCAAACATTTGGGTTTTAAAAAAGGGTTATTTTTAAAGAAAGATGTATTTATTGCATAGATTAGTGCTTAATTCTGATGTTAGGGAAAAATAAGAAGTTTTGCAATATTTAAACATACCTCCTCTAGGCTGAGTTGCAAATATTCAAAAATCCTAAATGGATTTCTTCTGCATACTAATTTTTCCCTTTTGATTAGCTAAAAAAGTAGAACAATAAAATTATAAAGAAGCAACCAAAGTAAAAGGAAATCTATGCTGCATTTAAATGAAAATTTTCAAACATTTAAGATTTCACCTTAACTTTTCATTAAACATTTACTAGTGATTTATTTACTAGATAAACATTTAAATTGACAACAATGATAATGAATTGTGAAAATAATATATTGACTGAATTTACTAAAATAAAATAAAATAAGTTATTCAGGAAAAAATAATTTTATTGTCTTACATCTGATTGGTCATTTACTGCTTTGTCTTCATGGCACAATTTGATTTCTTCCTCTTGAACCAATATATACTCATAAGCATCTTCTTTCTCTTTCTCCAAGTCACAAAATACTTGGTTGGTATAGTCTTCAGCCTTGCAGCCACAATGCACAATAATATTATCCTGGCTTTGGCAATGCATTTTAACTTTAGTGTCTAGTGCATATAGTTCCTCAGATCCATGCTTAGCTAATGGATCAGTGTAAACTGAACTTTCCAAACAAGTTTTCTTGCCATCTGGACTCTTGTTATGACAGTCAATGTTTGGTGCCGCTGAATCTCTATTATTTATCGGAGAACATCTTGGAAGTTTCATTCCACCGTCTACATTTTCCATTTCTGCAGCCACTCTGCAGTAAGAGTCATCATTTTGTGCAACTTCTCCATCCCCTTTCATGAAGGGCAGATTAAATGGTTTGGTATAATTTTCAATAATTTTATTAATGGAGCAATCATCAAGTCCTTGCTCTCTCATTAGGCATTTAGCCCATTCAAGATGACACTGGTACCTGGATAATGGAAAAATAAGAAATGGAAGATTCTAGGGCAGAGTATCATTCAACTAAAACATTAAAAACAGCAATTCAGTATAGAAATGAATGTTCTTGTTTTCATAATTCATTTTTAAATTTAAACTGTATTTGTAAAACTGATTCAACACTAATTAAAATGGAGAGTAATCAATGTAGAAGACTGTTTGGTATGCTGAAGTGCTCTGATATTGTAGAAAAACAGTTTAAAAATCACTGTAACTTAAGCTTAATACATATTTTAAAAATAATCACATATTTATTTGTAGCTACCTGCTAGGATCCCAAAGAGACTATTATATTGAGGACTGAGTGAATTGCAGATGAAACTTAATGAGCAGCTGAATAACACTAACTTACCTAAACATGAAGCCTACAAAAATTCAGACTGGATTAATTCACCTTTTAAAAATGAAATTCTAGATTTATTTAAAGGAAAAGACTAAACAGCATCTCAGTCCAAGTATAAGTGGGTTTAAACCCACTGAAAGTTAATTAAACAAGCTGTCCACGAGATAAGATTTAGGGCAGGCCTGGGCAAAATACCCTCCAGGGCCTGGATCCAGCCTGCCAAGCTGCTAGATCTGGCCCGCAGACACAGCAGGGAGTCTCGGGCAGAATCCTTGCCCTACACAAACCCATGCCCCAGGTCACAACCCAAATCCTTTGCCCCATCTCCTATACCCATATCCCTTCCCCGATCCTGCATCCATATCGCTGGCCCCAGGTTGCAACCCAAACACCTGCACCCATCCCTTGCCCCAAGTCACAACCTCCTCCTGCCTTAGGGTCAAAGCTCAAAGCCCTCTACATCCTCCTACACCCTAGTTTCTTGCCCAAGGTCACAATCCAAACCCCTGCAATCCAGTCTCCTAAACCAGGTCACAACTGCCTCCTTCACCCTAATTCTCTCCCAAACCCCACACTCACTTCTGCACCTCAATCCCTTACTGCAAGCTCCCTTCTGGACCCAATCTCCATCTGAGATCCTGCACCTCTTCCACTAATATGGAAGAGTGCAGCCTTTGACCACTTTCCAAATTCTTGGAGTGGCCCCCCCATCAAAAATTATTGCCCACCCCTGATTTAGGGACATCTCCTCAGCTGATGTAAACCAATGAAGGTCCACTTACTTTATGGAGCCAAGCTGATTTATATCAGCTGAGGATCAGGAACAAAAGGAGTCTGAGGAGAAGGCACTTCTCTAATTGCTGCTGTATGAAAGCCAAGCACATTATTAAGATTAAAGACCCAATTCTGCAGTACTCAATCAAATCTTAAAAAGAAGTATTGCCTATGAAAGGTTTTCAGGATCAGGCCCTATATGAATACCAACTACTACAGTGAAGACTTTAAAACAGTGTTCACATTCTTCATATGTTACACTGGAAACTAAAAACAGAATTTAAAGATGTTGACTTAAGCAGCTGGCGATAGAAGACTGAAGACCAATGCCAAAATATGCCCAGAAGTAGTTCTCAGCTACAAACAGAGGCTCCAAATCTTTTCAGAATTTCAGTTTCAAATCAATACACAAATATCTGAGGGTGCTTCTGTCCTTTGATAAATTTGGACCCAACCAACTCAGAAATGTCCTTGGAAAGATCATTCTAAAGCAAATGGATACTAGTGTAAACAGTTTATGGTTTAAGAAGAGCTATCTTGTAAATGTGATTTGAACGGGCCATTAACTGAAACCTGGGAACAAAAGGAAGATCAGCAAAGTATTTAACTCATTTAGGAAATGTTTTTAACTTTACACACTTATCTCTATATGTGGCATACTTCAAATTTCAAACTGTAAAATCATAATAATTTGATAATTCTAAGATACTTTAACAAGGTCTACCAAATAAGCAAGCCATAAAGAGCAAATGGCAAAAAAATTGGCTTCTTCTCTTTTGCTTTTTTATAATGTATAATGAGTCACTGAAAATCTCCCTGTTCCACCTCAACCCCCAAAATAAAATGCATTTCTGCTTTTTCTCTTACATTAGACACACAGTTTTTATCTATCATGGAAGACACTACTGCAAAATGGAAAACTGGCAGGATTATTACATCACAAAGGAAATATATGATGAAAGGATATAGGATTTTTATTTAGATGGTTTAGAACTGTTGTTTTTGTGGAAAACTGAAGACACTTCAAGCTAATAACAAACACTCCTGCCCCCTGCCACAAACTGTAGGAAAAATCCCAGCTCCAGTTTTTTAGCACCATAGGAGTGGGATTTCTGTTTGTTTTTTTCCTTGTAACACTCCTGCCAAACATGCTTGCTAATCTTTAAGATAAACAAACTAAAAAGACATCATCAACTTGAAATCTATTTAAAAAAAATTGAAATAATTTCAGGCACTGCAGCTACACGTATGCCTCTGCCAATTATGTGACTTTGCAATTATAGTTTCTTATTTTTAACACTCCCTCTCTCTCCTGTTGTTGCTGTGTAAGAGATGTGCACAAGTAGGAAGAAACTGACTATTAGAGGAATAGTCAAATTAAGTATAAAGTGATGTTAATTCTAATCTTTTTCAGTTATAATTGTAGATGCTACAGCAGGCATGGAATTTTCAGAGAGAAGTGGAATTTTTAAACAGACAGTCCTTTCAAATGTCATTTCTTCTTATACCTAATTTAAGACAAAAGTCCCAAAGTACTGTCATAATTATAAATAAAATTACAGTCAGCTATATAGTTTTAAAACTTTAACACTGCTAGTATAGTATATTTTACTTCCCCAACTGAAATTTAGAAATAGCAATTAAGTAGAAAAATACACTGTAAGAACAGTTAAAATGAAAACAAATTATGCAGATTAACATGAAAATCTCTTCTAAAGGAAAACACTGAATCATCCAAGGCCATTTACTACAGATGGGGTTTAAATTGTTAAAAATTTTGATCACCATAAATAATATTACTGTCATATTATATCTTCCATCACCAAATCAAACAGGTAAACTTACTGTACTTGATTACCACACAATAACACTTATAGTTCACTGATTTTAGCCATCTGAATACTGTGAAGCATGTTGTACATCCTGCAGTATGTGGCTGTCACAATGCCTACTGACATCAGAAGAGGTTAATTATACTACCTCAAAATAAATGAATAATGGTAATTATTCTGCAGTTAAGTATTGGGAAGGGTTAAGAGAAGCATATGGCATGTATTTACTTAAATTTGAAGTGGTTATTGTAATAAAAAAAACCCCACACATTTCGTGATCCTATAGGTATGAAAAATAATACAGCAACTAATTTATGCCCCCACTGATTGTTTCTTAAACTAGTTTGTTGAATTTAGAACACAACAAAAACCTTCACCAACAAAACTCCTCTCCAACCCCATAACTTATTTCCTGCATAATAAGCAAAAGTGCTAAATTTGATGTCATCATGCAGGCAAACTCAGGAAAAAATATCACACTAGGTCAGATTAAAATTTTATGGAAAACATTCACATTTTATTAAACATGAAGAGCTCTTTCTACACATTCTGAATGAACCTAATAAGCAAATAGGAAAACTATTAATACAGCCAGAATATTCCCCCTTATTTGTGGATGAAGTATAAAGGTTTCCTTCTATTAGGGATGTTAAAATGAATTTATGAAGGTAAATGTGTAACTGCTGAAAATTTCAACAGTTACACATTTACATGCGGGTGGGGGGGAAAGAGGACAGGTGTGAGCCAGTGCTTGTGAGAAGCTGGATTTTAATCCGGCTATCCGCAAGTACCAGCTCCCGCCCGCCGCCCCCTCCCCCATGCTGCTGCCTCTGTATAAGAGCTGCCTAGAATCATCGATTAACACACATTTTCACATCCCTACCATCTATGTTCACATCATCTATTCACTATACTCTTGACTCTAATTTGCATGGCTTATTCAAGCAACAATAGCATACATGAAAAAAAAAACCCCAATGCTAGGAAAGTTATCTAATATTTCATCTGTCTTCACTATGATTTTGGAACCAGAAACAAAGAAGAGAACAAAACTACTTGAACCAGCCTTTTCACAAACCAGTTTAGGATCCGCTGGGCTAAAACATGAACTGTTACAGTACAAACTGTATCCTAAGAAAGAAAGTTGCACTTACTTTTTTGAGGAGAGTATGGGCATGTTTATCTTGGCATCTGCATTAAAAGAGGAAGTTTTACTTAAGCATTTTGACAATGCAACGATATACATGCACATATCTGCAATTAATAATGAGGACAAACCAAGTGGACACAACTAAAACTGTCAAAAAAGCGGAAAGTAATATGACTTACCTTGCCACTTAACAGCCAATACCGGGTCTGAAATATTGTATTCTGGTCTGCTTCTTGAAAGAATACCTTTTCCAAAATAGCCCTTCAGGTGCAGGAAAAAAAGTTGAACAGAATTATTAATACAAAAGATAAAAAGGGATATCTTCCCAAGTATATACAGGCCCCTAACATAAAATTACAGAAACAAAATTAGACCAACCACAGAGCACCAAACTCACCCATCTAAAAACAGATGAATTCTCTCAACGGTCCACCTGTGCAGCAGCCCATGTAAATAGCTATCTTGCAGTATGCTGCGAAGGTCAACAGAACTTGGTACAAATCTTAGTATCTCTCCTGTGAAGGAACCCTACCACAAGCCCTCTCTCTTTTAAATTAAGAGCTAGCCATCTTGGGTGCCATTGGCAATTTTATCTGTGGTAGCACGACACAAATACAGAAGCAATCTTTCAACTAGTGAAGTGCCAAATGATTTGTGGATTTATGAATCAAATCCAGCACCTTGAATTCAATTCAGAAACTACAGGTATTCACACTGTATTACGGATTATCAGTAATGCATGGAGTCACTTAATGGTTTGGCTGCTGCATTGTGTACCATCTTAATTTCTTGACTAATCCAAGGTTTCTTACTTAACATCTAATCCAACATGGGAAATGTAGAGTTTGGAGATTAAAATTGTTTACTCATCCTATACATTTGCACAAGCAAAAATTTCAATAGTTTTTTTAAAATCAAGATGCTATTAATTTTTAAAATATACAATTTTGATTGAGATTCCAAGAACAAGTAACACCTGTATGATATTCAGTCAAATCCAGTAGATTAAAAAATCTAGTACTTATAAAGCCTATTGACCTTACAATATATACCTTATTATTGACATTATCATTGGGAATTAGGCATAAAGAATTATATTTATTGCTAATTTTAAGACTTCTGATACTGTGCTATCATTTTACTCTAAAATGTATTTTTTCATGTTGGGAGTAAAATATTTTCTAAAATTCATGCTAGAGAATGTAGTGTACAGACAATGTTAGTGACATCACAAAGAACATGCACTGAAAATATAGAATTAAAAAAATAGAGTGTCACCTTGCTATACAACTGTTCTATGTCTTCAGGGTTCCTTACAATTACGTTATTGTTAATAATTTCTGCTTGGCATATCTTGAAATCCTTCCCACTGATGCCTTCCGGAGAAGCAGGAATAGGGAATGGAGAATCATATGACTCAAACACTCTTCTTTTCCTTTTTGGGGCATGGAAAACTGCTTCTGCCATTTCCCAATAATAACCTTTTCCTAAATAACAATAAGCTAAGGACAAAGAGCAGAAAAAGACATTTTTAATATTTTAGAAGCTGGTTTATTTTACATATGTGGACCAGCAATAAAATGCGGAAGTCCCAACTTCCACTCTAATCACTAGACTATACAGCAAAAATTATTTATTTAATAAGTTAATTTTTGTATTGCAGTTGCAGCTAATGACCAGGGTTCCATTGTGCTATCCATTGCACAAACATATAGCAAAAAAACAGTCCCTGTCAAAAAATGTCTAATTTTAAGAGCGACAACATGACAGACATTGGAGCACGAGGTAACAGTGAAACAGTTAGCATGAGCACTAGTCTCAGCATAGTTCCTAACTAATAAGTGTTGTTTAATATGCATTAGGACAGAGAAGGAAAGATTTTAAAGAGTTTTTAAGTCCTTTGCAGATTTTTTTTTTAACAGAAAACTCCTTCCATGAATAAGTAGCGGTGTAGGAAATAGCATAATAGTACTTATTTTAAAAAATGGACAAATGAGCAATCAACAGTGCCATTGCGGCTAACACAGAGGCCATTGTCTTAATCTCAATAGACAAAGTAAAGAGAGGGTATTTCTAAGTTGACTGTTATTATTGAAGACATGCCTACTGCTGCAAACTAGGGATGTTAAAAATTGTGTAATAGGTTAACAGCGTAACCGCTAAAAACTGCTGTCGCATCTGCAATATGAAGCTTAGCTCCATACAGCAGAACCCACAGTGAAGTGCCCCCAGAATCAGGGCTGCCAGTCCTTGCCTGCCCAGCTCCCAGAGAGCTGGCTGAGTGTGAAGGATACCATTAACTGATACGCATCTACTTATTGGTTAAATGGTTATACTTTAACATAGCAGTTCTGAACTGCTAGTTGCTGGGCGACGGCAGCACTGGGGCACATGGCCCAATGCCTTCCACCACAGCTGTTGGGAGAGATGTGTCCTGCACCACCTGTCAGCCAACCAGAGCTGAGCAGGGGTGTGGTCTCCCCGCAGACCCAGAACAGTGGTTCACTACACAGTGGGGCTGCGTGGAGCCCAGCCCAGCAGCCTTAGAGCAGCTGTAACCGGGCATCAGCACTTAGCTGGCGGCTGGGAGGCAGCGCAGGGTGGGGCAGGCACTGGTGGCTCCAGGGGCAGGGTTAGTTCTGGGGAGGGGTTCAGTGGGGCTGGCACTATTTTAGGGGAGGTGGATGCAGTGGGGCTTGGGAAACAAGAGGCTGGCACTGGGTGGGTCTGGTGATGGTGGGCTCTAAGGGACAGGGGGCTAGCACTGAGGTGTTTGGGCTGGCACTGGGGGGCTCTGAGGGTGGGAAGCTGGCACTGGGGGAATTGGGTGCAGGGGACTCTAGGGTCAGTGGCTGGTGCTGGGAGGGTAGTGGAGGGGGGGCTCTGAGGCTGGGGTGTACATGGCGAGTGTCAGAACTGAAGGCAACTGTTCATGGTGGCTCTGGGGGCAAGGGCTTTTGGTGGACTGGTAATGTTTCATTTGCATATTTGATATCAATTATTTGCATACTATGCAAATAAAATGTTACCAGTTCGCCAAAAAATTGTGAATGGGGTTGCTAGTCCGAGGTACAAAAAAGATTAGGAACTACTGCTCTAACAAACCTGCGCTAATCCATCAACCACATGGTACAGGACCCAAGGGGCGAGGCTAAACGCATTCCAATACGTTCTTTATAGAGAATACAAGAGACGCGCACGAAGTGCTGTGCTTTCTGTGGGAGAACACTAAAGGAAACAACCAGCTAGCCACCGTCTGTCACACCCGCATTCGCCGCTGCTGGGCGCCCTGCGCCTCTCGTAGGCCTGTGCGAAGACGCGAACTCACCACCGCCCCCCGTGAGGCGCAGGCAGAGGTCAGCAGGCGCCCCCACCGGCCGCGGGGTCCAGGGCCGCCCTTCCCCACCTACTGCCGGGGACAGTGCGGGCCAGGCCATGGCCTCGCTCTAGCAAAGCGGGACCACAGCGGCACCATGCTGCCATACGGGGGGCGGGCGTACGGGGCTCCCCACGCAGCAGGGCGCGACCAATACAAGCTGTAGGCGCGATGCTCCGCCCGGTGCGCGCCAGTGAGTCCAGCCCATGCACCTCCCGGCGGCGCGGGGCGACTCTCGCCGGACCCGCGGCTGAGCCGTGTCACGGGCTCCCCAGCAGCCCCAAAACAGCCGGTTCCTTCCAGCCAGGAACCCCTTTCCATTACCATAGCAACCACGGGGCCAGCAGGAGGCGTCGTGGCGTAGCACACGGACGAGCGGCACGAGAGAGCCACGCCTCTCCCGGGCCCGGCGTCTCTCACGCGCGCGCACACAGCGCCGGGGCGGCCCAACCTGGACGTAATTAGAGCGAGTCTCTTGCGCACGCGCGCTTGGGGTTCGGAGGAAAGCCGACATGCAAGGCCCCGCCCCGCCAATGACAAGCGCGTCGTCCGCGCGAGGGTCGGAGTCGTTCCTCAGGCGCCTCCGCGGCCCCCACGCATCCACCCGCTGTGTGCGCGTGGGTCTGGGGCAGCCCTCCGCAGGGCAACGGCCCTCGCCGTGTAGCGACCCTCAAAGGGCGGCCCGAGCAGGACCAAGAAGTGGGGGCCGGTTGCTTTTTTCTGAGCGGTCAGCTGGGCGAGAATCAAACGAGCGTCTCACCCGTTCGCGTTTGGCGCTTCCCGCTGGGAGACCCTGTGGACTAGCCCAGTAGAGTTCAGACACAAGGCAGTTGTTCACCTGGGAACAGCTCATGTATTCCCGATTGCACCTGTCAGCTGTACCTACCCCTACACAGCAGTGTTATTTTGGAGTAACTGATGTTATTCCGAAATAACATCCTGCGCATCTACATTACAAGCCTTTATTTCAAAATAATGTCAAGCTGGAGGATTTCTTACTCTGACTCATGATAAGCCTCATTTCACTAGAGGTAAGGGAAGTCAAAGGAAAATTGTTTTTCCTTTGACTTCCTGCTGTGTAGTCAGTGCCAAAAGCCGAATTAAGCGATTTCAAACTTAAGCTATGCAATTGATGTAGCTTAATTCAACTTTAGGCCTGCTGCGTAGACATGCTCTAGCAGAGTTGCAAGTGGGAATTCTGAAGCCTTGAGCGTCTTTTAAACATTATTAGCCAGAATCTGGTAGTTCTACAGATTGCCTTTAAACCAGGAGAAGCTTATACCCTTAAATGCTATTTCACATTCTTAAGGCTTACTGGAAGGAATGGAAACTCAGCCTGGTATAGAGCTCAATAGAACTAGTTGCATATGTAGCATTTCTGTTTTCTCAGAATGTGAGTCACAACATTATTCGCTAACATTCTCAGTTTAGTAGAGCTTTTAGTTCTTTTTGGATTGCATACAGAAGGAAAACTAAGATTCCACAACATTTAGCAAACTGCAGTTTACTTTTTTCTCCAGTTTCCACAAAATCATAAAGTTCTCTTACCAAATATTAGCTCTAGTCCCTGCAAAAAATCACACTTCTTTAACACACCTTTTCAGAATAAAAGCACAACCCTCAGGAAACATACTATGTGGAGGCGGAGCTGTGGTTATTTACATTAGCCAGTTCCAACTACCCTGAACTGACAGAAATTCCCATGGAAATTCTGGTTACATTAACTTTGACTTAGATATGGGACTGTTTTTGGAAACTTTAAAAAACATCTAGGGAATAATTTTATTAATATGTGCTATCTGAATTTAGTTTATTAAAAACATAAATCAAAGCTGGCTGCTGCTTAGCTTCAACTAGTTTTCACAAGGAAAAAAAAAAAACAAGGAGAAAAGCCAGTCATATATCGGGCAAGTGTCAACTTTGTGAGAAATCCCACAATATGAGAATCCCGGAGCCCTCAAAAATGAAGGAACGTGAGGATTAGAATACGGTTATTGAAAATGAATGTGTAATTACAGAATTTATTCTAGAGTTGTGTTCTTTGTGTTCCCAGATATGGTAAGCACATAGGTGAAGTGAAGAACACTTACGATCATTCACTGTCTCCCTTTGACATTGCATGATATTAACATAACCATTATGATGCATACTCAATTATTTTCACCCTAGATACTAGACATCCATCTATATTACATAGCCTTATATACATGTGTGAGCTTTAATTTTCATGAGTTTCAGTATCCTTAGAGCATAGCGTTCTGATTCCCCTTATTCTAAACCCACTTACTACCCAAACCCTCACATTTCTAAATGACAAATCCTTTTGACATCAAAAGGAGTTCAGTGCAAGAAGGTCTGCTCTTGAGGCCCAATGTCAGATCCATTCTCTTTCTGACAGAGGAATAAACTTATACCTTTGTAGACCATTTAGTTTTTCTCCTTCATTAGTCTCCTGAATGGAATATGTTGGCTTCAATCATCCAATTTGCTCTTGGTTCAATGAATAGGAGATCAGCACCAATAATCAATGCCAGGTGATAAGAAAGTCAACCCATAAATTTGTTTCATTTTTTTTCTCCTTTCTTCTAGAATCCAGGAGATTGTAATAATTAGTTACATCCACTAGATGTCCACATTTCAGCAAATTACAGCCATAGTATCTTCAGAGAACTCAGTAATCTGTAAAGCAAGCAGAACTTCTGTAGTCTATAGAAAAAAGTAAACAATTTTTTAACTTATTGGGTTATTTTTTCATACATGGGTTTATCAGGCTTTTGGTGTAAAATTGCACAGGATTTGACACAAAACAGCCAAAATAACTTCATTTTTAGTATATTTGTAAATTTGGCATAATAAAAGGAATCTTTTTCACTTAGACTCTTCAGGTATCTCAACTAGGGATACACATATCCTTGGGGGATAGATACACAGAGGTCTTCTAGGGGTTACACCTACTTATCTAGATATTCACCTAATTTCAAAACAGGCTACATAAAAGCACTAGCAAAGTTAATACAAACTAACATTTCATACAGCCAATTACTTATTTGTATGCTCTATATACACACACTGAAATGTAAGTATAATATTTTTACAGGTTGAATCTCTCTAGTCCTGCACCCTGGGGACCCTCTGGTGCCAAACCAGAGAATTTTCTGAACCATGGAAAGTCAATATTGTTTAGCGGCATTACTAACACTTCCACTGATTACTAGGCTCTCAGAAGACATTTAGGGGTAAATTAAAGCTAAATGACTTCACAGAAACTGAGAGCCAGGACTGGTGGCTGTAAATAAACTTTATGGGACTGCAGGAAACTTGGCCACACCCATGGTAAGTGAACATCTGGCTAACTAAAATGCCGAACCATGGATGTTGCCAGACCAGAGAGTGCTGGACTAGAAGGGTTCTATTTGTATTCTAATTGATTTATGTTATAATCAAATGATAAAAATGAGAAAGTAAGCATTTTTTCAATAATAGTGTGCAATGACACTTCTGTATATTTAGGTCAGATTTTGTAAGCAAGTAGTTTTTAATTGAGGTGAAACTTGGGGGTATAGATGGCAAATCACACTCCTAAAAGTGGTACAGTACCCTAAAAAGGTAGCGATCCACTGCTTAATACTAACATTGATTATACACACACTTTTTATGATTCATTGTTAGATGGCACACATACAGTATTAAAGAGCAAGAAAAAATATGTGACATTGGAAATTATATTTTTGGTGCTAAATTTACCAGATTGCTTCAATTTAGATTTAAATGTTTCCTAGTGCTGTTTGCATTCATGTCAGTGAGCTAATTTTCACAATTGCTTTTAGAAATCTTCATGCATAATGGTTAAGCACATACTTCAGTCATCAAAGCTAGGTTCTAATATTGGTGTGTAACTTTTGGCTGGTCATTGGATGGTCTGGTTGATAATAGGAAGACCAATTATACTAGCATAATTATAATTCATATTTATACTGGCATGGTTACTGAGCACACATACTTTTGTACTCGCAATTCTAAAGTTGGGCTGCACACACATGTTTTTGGGTTTGATTCTTATTTCCACTGAGGCCCTCTTTCATTATTCTATCAGGGCAAAGGGCCTTAATGTGAGTAAAAATTATAACATTTACACTCCCTTTTCAAGCATATTCCCATCTCCTGCCAAAATAATGTATTTAGAGTTCACAAAAGGTGCCAGTTCTACCATATTTATCTGCAGAACAGGCATAGATTAGTAGATTCCAAGGCTGGAAGGGACCATTGTAATCATTTTATCTGACCTCTTTGGCAGCAAAGTTTCTCCAAAACTGCTGATTTCCCTCATCATAGTATCTGTCAAGTTATTATTATTCCAATTAAGTCATAGAAGTTCTTTGTGATAATACTAACATGGGTATCAATTAATATCCTCTATGGTGGTGATGTTTTCATTGGCATACTGTGGGGAGTTGGCTGTGCGCTCCAAGCTGGCAGTACTGCCTAATGCAGATACTACCATAATGATATAATGCCTAATGGCAAAAGTCCAATGGTCAGTTTACCTAGCTATAACAGTTCGGGGTAGTGTAGCCCACTGGTGAGAGTACAGAGGGCGTCTTGCTCAGCAGCTATGATTCAGGACAATGTTGCTCACTGGTAAGAGTCCAAGGCTGTTTGAGCTACTACAGTTTGAGTATAGTATCGCTTACAGGCAAAGAGGGCAGGAGGGGGGAGAGTAGGGGAATCTGGATCCATCCTACTCCACCAAGTTTTGACCCAGGCCCTCAAAACAGTAGCACTTCCACAGGTCTCAGGGCCTGATATTCCCAAATGCACTCCCTGGGTAACTTCCTGTTCCTCTGATGATCCTTGGTTGGACTTATGTTCCCTTCTGATCCATCTCTGGAGTGTCGTCCACTGGCCACAGTGAGTCATCACTCTTATTTCCCGCAATCAACAGGTTTCCCATGGCTTGATTATGAGCTTCTGTCCTGAAGATTTCCCAGGAGGAGGCAGCTGCATGTGACTGCTCTCAACCTCAGTCAGTCCCGATTCAACTGAGTTCTACTCTTTTAAATGATCCTACCACTGGGCACAAACCCAGCTGAGGTGAAGGGGCGTGGCCTCTTGAGCGCACAGCAGCTCTTTAACCCTGGCCTCATTAGTGTGGGGCTGGCATATCGGATACCTCAGAACTGGACTGAGGTCACCAATTTACTTCAGATACTGACCAGTTCCAAAGATTTGAAGTGTAGGAATGATTTCAGATTACACTTTTATTCGGCCCTGGTGAGGCCACATCTGGGCTACGTCTAGACTGGCATGATTTTCCGCAAATGC